>VDFB02162000.1:0-45136 GCA_007258455.2 Sequoia sempervirens
TTGTGGACAACAATGAGTTAAGGGAAGTACAGGCAAAAAATGGTATTTTCACTTGGACCAATAGAAGACAAGGCCATCATGGTATTGCTGAGAAGTTAGATAGATTTATGCTATTTGGGGATTGGAATCAGGCTGCAAACTTGATAGAAGCCTCCATATTAACCTTCAGTGGGTCTGATCATTTTCCGATCCAGCTAACAATTACAAAAGATGATTTCAAAGGAGGCTCACCCTTTCGTTTTGAAAAAATGTGGATTCGGGATCCGGGTTTATATGAGTTGATTTCTCAGTGGTGGGAAGAAATTCGGGCTGGAAAGCATTCTTACTTGTTCACTTTCCATAAAAAACTGTCCAATATCAAAACCAAACTTCGAGTGTGGAATAAGGAGCATTTCAAAGATATCTTTGCGGAAAGTGATAGGATAGAGGCGGAGCTTAGAAATCTAAATGAAAGAATTATTCAGAAAGGGATGGGAGTAGAAGAATTCACGAAAGAAAAAGAATTGAAAGCTGAACAAACATAAATTTTGGCTAGACTGGAGTGTCAGTGGAGGCAGAAATCAAGGGAATTATGGCTGCGTGAAGGAGATAAAAACACAAAATACTTCCATAATACGACCTTAGTAAACAGAAGTAGAAATAGAATTGGAGAATTAGTGCGTGAAGATGGTTCAGTTATCCGAAATGGGGAAGAGATAAATCAAGAAGCAGTCAGTTTTTTTGAAAACCTATTTACACAAGACGTGCAGCAGTAGGGTGTAGAGTGGAATACTGTTCTAGGAAGTATCCCAAATTTAATATCAGAAAATGATAACAAGGAATTGCTTAAACCAATTAGTATAGAAGAGGTAAAGAAAGTTGTGTTTCAGCTGGGGGCAGAAAAGGCTCCAGGACCTGATGGCTTCCCAGCCCTTTTTTATCAAAAATTTTGGGAGATAATCAAGGATGACTTGACTAAGGCTGTGGAAGAATCAAGAAGAAAGGCTACAGTTTTGGGGGCAATTAATCATACCTTTATTGCATTAGTTCCCAAGAAAAAGGAAGCCAAAAATTTGGGGGATTACAGACCTATTTCTCTTTGTAACACCCTTTACAAAATTATAGCGAAAACAATAGCAAATAGGCTGAAATTGGTAATTGACAAGCTAATTTCTGAGGAGCAGAGTGGTTTCATTCAAGGAAGGTCTATTGTAGAAGGTATTATAGTTGCACATGAGACCATACACACAGCTAGAAAAATTAGAACCCCAAGCATGATATTAAAACTGGATATTTTAAAGGCATTTGATCATGTGGACAGACAATTTCTGGCTGAGATGCTGATCATGTTTGGTTTTGATAGGAAATTGGTGGATTGGATCAGAAGTTGCATAAGCTCTCCAAAATTTTCTGTATTGGTAAATGGTGTAGCTCAGGGGTTCTTTAACTCTTCACGAGGTATCAGATAGGGGGATCCTTTATCCCCCTTCTTGTTCATAATCTTGGCCGAGGCATTAGGAAGGAGCATTAATCAGGCAAGGGTAGAAGGTACATGGAAAGGAATCGAAGTCACTCCTGGGGTTGAGCCAAGCACACATCAACAATTTGCAGACGACACTATTCTGTTTGGGCAAGCGACAAGAACAGAGGCAAGGGTAATCAGGAGCTTGTTGGATGTTTATAGTAAAGCTTCGGGGCAGTCTATAAATTGGAGAAAGTCAGAAGTGTACTTTCTCAATGTACAACCAAGTCTACAAAGGGACCTTACCAGAATCTTACGGGTAAGAGTGGCTGGCCTTCCAGGGAGGTTTCTGGGGATGCCATTATTTGGTGGAGTGAATAAGAGGGGTTTCTAGGATAAGCTTGTAGACAGCTGCAAGAAGAAGATGGAATTATGGAAAGGGAGGTGGCTTACATCAGCTGGAAGATTGTTAATGATCAAGGCAGTATTGGCAGCAATTCCAGTTTACTCAATGGCATGTTTAAAGATTCCGGCGTGTATAGATGATCAACTTAATAAAATTATGAGGAAGTTCTTTTGGAATGGGCCGAATGAAAATAATAAGGTTCCTCTTTTAGCCTGGGATAAGATATGCAGGCCACAAAAAGCGGGTGGGGCTGGCATTCGTCAAATGAAAATTATGAATCTAGCAATGGGGGCGAAATTGGTTTGGATGATGTGCAAAGGAAATCAGAGATGGGTCAGAATATTGAGGAAGAAATACCTGGCTTCAGACGATCCTGTCAGCATAATAAAAATTAGGAATCCTCCAAGAGGATCAGCCATTTGGAATTTTATCTGTGAGAGCAAAAATCTTGTATCTAAACACATCACTTGGGAAGTTCACAATGGGCAGAAGGCTTCGTTTTGGCATGACTCATGGAATGGGCATGCGAAACTGTGCAACAGACCGCAAATGGATGTGATTAGGGAAGAAACAATCAGAACTTGGGGGTCCAAGGTAAGCAATTATGGTAGTAGTGTCATAATAAATGGGTTGAGTAAGTGGATTTGGAAAGATCTAAGTGAAATCAACGCCCCGGTAGAGCAAAAGAATGCCTTAAATGCAGTGTTAAGGGAGAGAATCATTTTGGATATGGACAATGAGGATTTTATAAGGTGGTGTGCATCTTCAGATGGGGAATACAAAGTTAAGATAGGCTATAAGATAAAAGAAAATGAAAAACCAATCCATAGCTGGCCAATTCCCTTTTTCTGGGGAAAGGATGTTCTTCCAAAAGTGGGGGTGTTTTTGTGGCTTGCATTTCAAAATAAAGTCCTTACACAAGATAGATTGGAGTTGTTGGGTATCAAAGGTCCTAATAGGTGCACTCTATGCAAATAGAATCTAGAAAGTGTGGATCACCTTCTACTTTCATGTCTGTATGCTGAGTACTGTTGGAAATCCATCATGGGTAAACTTGGATATCAATCACCAGTCCCCCAAGGGCCTACGTACATGGCTATGTGCATGGCCAAGAAAGCTGGATATGGGAGTTTTTAGTAGTATATGGAAAATTATACCATCCATGGTAAGCTAGGAAATATGGAAGGAAAGAAACCGAAGAATTTTTAGGGATCAAGCTATGGCCAGGGAACTGTTGACGAAGAAAATCGAAGGATCAATAATAGAGCTAGTTAATGTGGCTGCAAGAAGAAGACCTATTTCAAAAAACATCTTCACAAACAAGGATGTTGAGTTAACGAATAATTTTAAAGGGTTGAGTATTCCAACAATGGTTGGAACATAGAGAGTAGATCAAAAGGCTGAATTAAGGAGGAAGATGGTATGGAAAAAACCGGAGGAAGGTTGGACCAAAATAAACTTCGGTGGGGAGCCTCTTGCAGCAATCAGGCTTAGCGAGAGGTCGGGTGTGCTAGAAATTTGGAGAGGTGGTGTCCGGGTAGAAAGCAGTACACTAGGTCGGGGCTTTAAATAATGAAGAGAGTTAAGTGTATGTGGTTTTGGAGTTAGGAAAGGTGGAGTGTCTAAGATTCATTTGGAGGGTGATTCACTCATCATAGTAAACGCGATTAGATCCAACTCAATACCTAATTGGCTTCTGCGGAGATGGCTGAGTCCCATTTCAAGACTGATTTCATCTTTCTTAGAGTTTCGAATTAGTCATATTTATCGGGAGGGGAATACCATGGCGGATAAATTAGCTAAGGAGGCGGCAGCAAGAAATGAGGTTGGGCTGGAATAGGTATAGGTATACACATAGCAGAAATATGTATATTGAGATTGCCGAGGTGGTTAAGAAAATCAAATTAAGTCTGGTGAGCCTTAATTACTTCAAAGTTGGCTGAATAGTTCAGGAAACAGCAATAGGGAAATCACAGTAATAGCAAGCGGAGAATGTAAAAAGGAAAAAAGCACACTTTTGTGCTTGAATTAGAGTGGTGTTTGCAGAAGGGGGGGAAGTTGGGATGATGCTATCATTATGGTAATTCATTTCTGTTTCAATAAAATATACTTAGCAATATTTCGTTGGCTGTGAATGCTTGGAAGCTGAGTTTGTTGTGTCGGGGTTGGGGAGTAGGCGGGGTAGAAGTTGTTGGATGTGCACCGCTCACCTCAGAGCGTCTATCTTTCCCGGTTTCTGGAGCTTGGTGGAGGGATGGATGGTGGATCTCATCAGCTTGTAAGGGTGCCGACGCTCTATGTTGGAAGGAGAATCATCCCACGGGAATTTAGACGAGGGATATTTCATTAAATAGTATGTTGTGATTTCCAACAGAGTTTTGCATCTAGGTTTGAATGGTGGTGTTTAACTTAATTAGCTGCAAACATTCTCTAAGTTACGCGACGTTACACTACTTAAGATTCCATAGACAACTTTAGTATTTAGCATTGCTTGCATTTAATTAACATAAACTTAAAAGTAAACATTGCATAACATTTGATTTCCATTCATAAAAGTATAAGTACAAATATGATTTCTTACATTGCATTTGAAAGGATATTACAATACTCATTCATCTGATGAGGTAGATCAATAATAGTTACAATTTACATTTTACAAATGTTCACCTCATAAACAATTGAGGGATGTTTCAAATACAAGATTTCCAATGTTATAATAAAGAAAGTACATATATATCCAAGTACAAGCTCTCCATCCATGAAGCTCTCGTTTCCATGATCATAAACTAGGGACCCAACGGAGTAAGGTGCACATTCCACCCAACCATGTGGTACTCATAGGTCCATCCCCCATGCTAGGAGATAGTAATATGGTTACCTAGACATAACCTATTCACCCTAGACACAAGTACATATCTAACTGATGGTTACATTGCTTCCAGAATTAAGACAATCAAAAGTGCTAAGTACACAAGGTAAACTGTTATTTTAGGTGGAGTGCCATCACAATGTTGCAAAGGTTACCCTAGTGTTTCTTCCTAGGTTCCGGCCCCCAACTTGGGTTACCCTGGTAACCTCTTACAAAACCCGGCCCCATTTACAAACTATTGCAGAATAGGATATCTTTTAAAGTAACAAGATATCGATTTGTCATTCCAGGCCTTCTCAACTTATACTCAAGACTGAACTAGCTCTAGAGTCTATAAGAGAGGCATAATAATCTTATTAAAGATTTTAATTCTAACTACTGTGTTGTTTAGTTATCACTAACTTACTAACTCTTTGCAAGTTACCCTGACACCACTTTGTGTGCCGGCCCTCACACAGAGCCACTCCCCTAAACATAACAAAGGAATTCTAAGTTTCCCTGACTAAGGTAACCAAGGTGTACAAACATACAACATATAATTCTACACTTTTCATAACGAACATCAAGTCTATGTTCATAAAATCAGGTGTCTAAAAACCATACAAAAACCATGTACACAACCTTAGCCAACACAAGAATTCTACTTAAACAATCACAACTCCCACATTATACCACTTGTCTGGAAAACTTGTACATCTAAAACATGCCCAAATTTTCCCAATTAAAGAAAACATAATTTAAAGCAAATCAGAAAATTTAAACATCTAGTATTTGGATTTACTAAATCCAATCAAGCAATAATTTGAAGTACCAAAATTATTCATCTAAGATTTAAATCATCTTCCATGCAATACAAAAATCAGATCTATAATTTGCCCAATTTCATAACCATATATTATAATGAAATTTTTGATTTCTTTCCTTATTATATTTCATTATAAAATGTTCATTTATACTTTTCAAACACTATTTAGCAATATAACATTCATCTAAATATATGCACATTAAATCATAATAATTAAACATTTTTTTAAATATATATAATAATATATATAAATAAATAATCCTAAATTTTCCAAATTTAACTTATATTCACTCATTTCATTATACACAAATTATAAACTTATATAATATAATATATATATACATTACATATATAACATATATTTAATAATATATATATATATTATATATGAAACATATATATATTATATTATAATTATATTATAAAAACTAAGTTATAACAATTTAAAACTTATAACAAATAAATAGGGCAAGCCCGGTTGCTCACACAGCCGAACCCTCCATGGGAGGGTGTGGCTGTGTAGGCAGCGCTGGGCGCTGCCCTCACAGCGGGCTCCCCCGTGGGGGTCGGTCGTGGGGGTAGCCCCCTACGGCTCCCTCTAAAAAATAAAGCTTATTCTTTTAAATAAGTAAATTAAAAACAAAACCTAAACCTACGAATTCCGGATTCTTAACTTACGAATTATAATTCGATTTTATCCATTTTCGCCTATACAACGATTTCGAAAATTTCTTATAAAGAATATAAAATTCACAATACAATTTATATATGAATATATATATATGTATAAACATATATATATATATATATAAATTAAACAATGTTTTCCTATGGGAAAAATTTAGAAAATTCTACAGGTTTGTAATGGGGAAATTGAAAAATTTCAATAGGGTTTTCAAAGGAAAATACGTACAGCATTTCCAACCAAATTTTAATTTACCCCCAGAGGTTTCAAATTCATTTTCCCTTTTAAATGCTTTCACTTCACAAAATTTAGCTCAAATTTTTCTACAGAGAGAAGTTTTCAAGAACCAACAAATCCTTACGAAAGAGAATACAGTGAACAATTTTTCCCGAGAAGTACAGGGATTTTAATTAAATGAAATTTATTTTCACAGACATTCTTTTAAAAAAACAAACAAATTAAAAACACAAGGGAAATACCTGTTTCCCTGAAGCTTCAAAAATCTGTCTGGTGAAGAATAGCTTGCCTGTAGCTTCCAAAGCCTTTCTCGAACACAAATTCCCAAATATGCCAAAATCTCAACTAGAGAACTTCCATAAATATACAACAATACAAAGGAAATCACAAAAAAAAATTTAAAACAATTTTAACAGCACCTTATTCTTTCAATTTCTGTGAAGAAAAGGTAATCCTCTGTATTTCCCCAAATCCTAGATAACATCCAAGAAAATCCTCCACCCAAAAAGGCCATTAATTCAACTAGCACACATGTCGAGAAGAAACAAATATCTTTCAACAACCTCACGACAATTATTCATTTCTTCCTTATCAAAAATTGAATGCCTTTTTAAAGAATTTAAAAATTTTAATTTTCAAAATACAAAATTTATTTAACAATTAAAAATGCCATTTCCCAAATAATAATTAATTTCAAATTTAAATCTATTCACACAGTAAAGGTAACTTTAATTTAATTAATTAATTAATTTAATTAAATAATTTTAATCGCAGTGATCAAATTACTTAACCAAACAAACTAATTAATTAATTAAATTAAAATGTAAAACTTATTTTTAACATTTAAAAATTAATTTAAATCAATATAAATTAAAGAATAACAAACTATCATTAAATTGACAAAATTTTCCTTTCAAGCAATTGATCCAATCAGGGACAAACAAGACCACCTAAGACTCCAAACTAAAATTGACGATGTACTGTGACTGGGTTTAAGACTAGACCAGGATAAAATATGTTACTACCTCCCAATCAACATTTATGTTGAGTCTTGACACGCTCAGAACTGGTAACTAGGTGGAGTCGGTGTCATGTACACTGCAATCCTACAACCAAACAAATAACATGCATATATATATAATCCATTGTACAAACACACTGCAGAGAAAATCATGGACATCATAGGGCACTCGCAAGCGAGTGATATGCAACTCCGTTCTCCACACCAATACATGTCACATCAAACTGACAAATTAAATAATAGTTAGTCCATCATAAACATATATATAGCAATGACATCTGAAGGAAATATCTACGCTATCACAAAGCATGTCAGAAATCAATTATCACCATACAATGTATCATCATATCACAAAGTGAATCCACTATTGCTCAAAATCAGCGATCAAAATATCCAAACCAAAGTACCAAAGTCTAATAGTGTGAAAACATGCAAACAGAAAACATAAACATAAATGGAGGGGTACTACAACGATAGTTTGTAAATATTTTATATTTTATTGAAGCTGACTTGTATTGATTAAATCTTTAGTTGCAAATATATATAAGGGATCGATTATATCATTTTGATGTTTGTTCAAAATTTATTAGTGTGTGTTGCAAGAATCACAAGGGTTGTAAGGAAATTTCACTTGTGCATTAAGGATTTTGTGATGTGAGTTAAAGAAGAACAAAGCAAAAGAGCAGAATCAGTCAGAAGGTCAAGAAATCAATTGATGATCCTAATCGAAACTGTAATTAGGCATATGTAGATGCTACTATCTTAGTTCAAATCTTTATATGTAATCCAAACCTTTGTAAGGTAGTGAGCCTTCCTGTTTTTGAGCAGTGAGCTCTAGGTAGTGTGCTTGAATGCAAGTGCATTCCCATTTTGTAAAACATCTTTTTGAGTATACTCAGATAATATTGTGGATTGACCTCCACCATGGTTTTTCCCTTAACAGGGTTTCCACGTAAAAAATCCTTATGTTATGGTGTTGTGGTATATTGTTTTCTATTCATGCATCTTTCTTTTGATTGAATGTTATCATCACTTTAAGGATCAGATTAATACAATTAAAAATTGCAAAACACTAATTCACCCCCCCTCTCAATGTTCCTTGATTCCAAAAATTCATATCAGAGCTTAGTTCCTCAGAAGAAGTTTGATAGCTTGGGGAAGATCTTGGAAAGTCTTTCAATGGATTCAAGTAGTCTTCAACAACAAATTTTGGTGGCCCTAGATGACCTTGATCAGTCTAAATCTGAAGACTAGAAATTGCAAGCAAATCTCATGAATGTTGAGAGATTCATTGATTCATTGAAAGACAAAATCAATAAGTCTGGGGAGAAGAGAAGGTAACTCTGTGATAAGTTCAAGCAGGAAGATAGTAAACACATTGAAGATGAACAAATGAGTCAAGCCTTAAAGGAAAAGATAGAAGAATGTGCAAATTTTTCTAGAGATAATGAAGTACTAAAGCATGAGATGGCATCTATTATTATGAGGATGAATAAGGAGATTGAAGATAGGAAGAAGAATGAAGAGAAGCTTTCCCAATCCTTGAAAGAGAAATTTGAAGAATGCAACTGAATTATTGATGGATTCAATCATTTGGAGCTTGAATTAGAACAATCTAGGAATAATGAAGAAGAGCTTGAAAAGAAGATTGATGATCTTAGAGATGAACTTTCTACTACAAATGAATTCAAGGAGAATTTCACGATTAGCTTATCCAAGCTTGATGAACTAATTAAAAGTTAGAGGACTGAAGGTGACAAATGAGGTCTTGGATATGAGATAAGAGAAAGCTTTAGATCTAGACAAAGGAGATTTAGGCAAGGAAATCAGATGAAAAAAGGTGGAAGGTATCCAGTAAGACAACCTAATGCTCAAAGATTCAATGGTTATTGTTTTGTTTGCAATAAATTTGGTCATATGGCAGCACAATGTAGAAGCAGAATGAATTCAAGTGGTCCATCATTCTGAAGTGAGTGCTTTAATTGTAATAAGTATGGTCATAAGTCAAATGAATGCAAAAATATGATGAATGACTTTTATAGAGATGTCAGATGTTATACATGCAATAAATTTGGGCATATTGCTAACCAATGCAGATCAAGATAAAATTAGTGGAACAACTGGTCTAGACAAATAAATGTGGTATGCTACAATTGCAACAAATCCTGTCACATTGCTATATTTTGTAGAAGAGGTCTAGTAAATCAAAGAAACATGCAGAAGGATGAAAAGGGAAAAGGAAAATTCACTACAAATGAGATCAAGAAGCAAATGAAGAAGACATGGGTGAAAAAGAGTCTCTCTATTGCACGAAATGAGCTAGCACCAGAACCTACTTTTGTTAATTCCTCTGGGAATTAGTTTTAGGCATTTGGCCTAGGGGGAGCCATCAAGAAAATATTTTAACCCCTTGCCAGTAATTGACACCAGGATGTGCAAGAGTGTAATGATTGCATTAATGATCTACAAATGTTGTTGAAACAATTGGAGAGAACATTACGTAGAGTTGAAGGTCCATAGAAGAGTTATCTTTCACAGTGTATGGAAACAAGGTATCTAGATGAGTTAGGGAAAAAGAATTTATTACAACAAAAGGTTAGGTGTGAAAATGATAAAAGGTCATTTCTACCTCTCATTTGTCACTATGCATTTCAAGAAGAATTTTGGAGAGCTTTGAAGCGAACTTTGGAAAAATTTGGTGAAGAGACAAGTGTGAAGGAGATTTTGCGATCAAACCCTAATTCGGTGAAAAGGTATTTATCAGGAAAACTTGTGAATTTGTGAATTTGAGAAAATTGCTACTCCATTGGTAGTTGATGTTAAGGATAGACCCCATCCAAAATTCAAGTGGCATCCTTTCAAGTCTGGTGAGACTGAGCTCTTAGGTGCATTTTCATCTATTTCGTATGGAGTCTTGCATATTGAAGACATTAGGGCATACATTCATGTAAATATTGAGGAGTTAGGTAGCTCGTAGTTGTTGAATTTGTATTCAAATCATGTAGTTGGAGAAGATTTCAAGGTAAAACCTAAATTTAAAACCCTAGAGGAAAAGAAATCCATGCAAATTGTAAAGTTCTCCATGTTTGATGAAAGTGAGTGGGTTTGATATTGTTTGAGTTGAGTTCATGTTGAGTTTATGTTGTTGAACTAACCTTTTAAGGTTACAAAAGAAGCCATAAGTGTTGTTACAAGTTTAAATTCTTTCGGTGGGTTGCCGATCTTGAAGTCCATAAAGAATCAGACATTTATTGATGCTACCGGTTTAATATATGATAAAAGAGCTATGATAATTGATGACATTATTGATGTGGATGTGAAATTTTCCTTGATGGTCATTGGTTACAAGATTTATCACTCTAGCTAGGATAATTTTGTATCCAGTACTGCTATTTATGCAGCATATCAGATGGTGAAGGAGAATGCAGAGTATGATTTATGTGAGTTGCTTCGAAGTCAGTTAATGGAGAATCTTGGTAAGATTAAGAAAGATAAGAAGAATTCCTTTAAGTATGGTAATTTGATGTTGTGTTTATTCTTTTATTTCATGAACGAAGTTCCAGGAGTTGGGAAAGTGCATTGGCAAGGTGATAAGCCTATAGCCATTCAAATTAGAGACATGTTATACAACATTAGTGATAGTAAGACAAGGAAAACTGTTATCTGGGAATATTTCAAGAACTTTCATAATGAAATGCAAGCAAGAGAAAGAATTCCTACTTCTATTGTGGAGAAGTATAAGGACACAATCTATTTCATGGTTGACATTGATCAATGCTTGATGGAAGTTGTTGATCCTAGAACTGTTTGGATTATGCCAATGGGTTATGAAGTTGGAGGAAATATCTTGGAACTATATGCACAACATTTGTTAAGTAAGCCTCTGGATCTGACAGAATAGAGGTTTGGAACTTATACAAAAAAAGATATGCAAGTACATGAGCAATTGATGAAACCAATGATAGTTCAAAGAGTAAGGAAATAAGTGGAAGCCTTTGCAAAGAGCATGGGTATATCTGCAGAAGCTATGAGAGAAGCCAAAAGGAAGAGATAACAAGTTGAAGCAAAAAAAGAACTTGCTAGAACTGAATTTGCTAGTTCGGTAGCATCCTCTGCTCAAACTAGATCAACAAGGAGCTCTGCACCCCTATCTGGTCCTATAAAGAAGACAAGTCATGTCAAAGCTCAAGCCAAGGAATCTAGTAAGAGGAAGAAGGAAAAAAGTACAAGAGTCTATGCAGCTATTTCAGAAGATGAGGAAACAAAATCCGATGAAGAAGTGAGAGAAATAAAGCATATGGAAGTCACTAAGGACAAGCCCTCTGGTGAAGAGGAAAAAGAAAAGAAAAAGATGAAAACTGTCAAACTAGGTATGTCTGTAAAGGAAGTTGAGAGAGGTATAATTAAGGATGGTAATCTTACACCACTATGTGAATGGTATGATACCTTTGATAGTGTTGGTCAAAGAGTTCTTGAAGAGGCTAGAATAAAGTATTTGAACAATTTCAATATGACTCTCGTTGAGATCATGTCTCAGTTGCCTAAATAACTGTATGAGATTTTGGAAAAGAGGAGAGTAAGTGCAAGAACTAAAGAAGAGAAAATGAGAGAGCATATTCTTTTAAATTTATGTCTGGTAATGTCTATTGAGGAAATGAAGTCAATCCTGAATGAAGCTAAGAGGGATTTCAAGAACAAAACAAGGGTGAACAAGCTGATGAATGGTAGGACTAAAGAGGTAGAAAAAGAGACTGAAAGAATTCTAAAGGAGGTTTTATTAAAGAACATAATCAATGTTGTCGTTGAAGAAGTGCATGTTGCTGAAGAAGTGCATGTTGAAGATATTGCATCTGGTTCGGTGGATGAAGAGGTAAAGGAAGATACAGTTAAGGACACTCAGATTCCTCCTGATGTGCATGACACATAAATACCTATGGAGACCGAAGCTCCTAAAGTTGTGTCGGTTGAAGAAAAGGAGATGTCAAGTGAATAAGTTGAGATTCCTAAAGGCATGCTGGAATTTGTAGCTGAGGAAACTATCGCTGAAGAAAAGAAGGTTGAAGCAAAGGAAGTTCAAATGGAAGCAAGAGACACTGCAAAGGCAATGAAGTTCAATTTCTAGAAGTGCAACAGGAAGAGTTTGACCTTGAATTGGGTAAAGGTCCTATTAATTTGTCTACTTTGTCTCTGATTTAGAAGTTGAAGGTTGCATCATTTACACAGGCGAAGGCTAGGGAAGAATTGTTGAAGTCTCATATTGAGGACAGTAAACTTTTGAGTCTTGCATCTAATGTTATGGAGAGAATCATGCCTACACATGTCAAGGATCCATCCGATTCTCCCTCCAGTGAGCCGAAGAAGCTTATTCATTCTGTAAGTACTCATTTTTAGTCACTTAAGAAGTCTACTATGGTTAAGGTTCAAAAGGAGTTTGATGCTAAAAGGTTCAATAGGTTGAGAAGAATGATAACTAATGATAATTCTCTATTAGCTACTTGTGTGAAGAATATTTAGAGTGCTCTATCTGAAGGTGGAAAGATCTATAAGTCATGTTTGTCTTTGTCAAAAATTATTGAGGACAATGAAAAGAAGATTAAGGATCATGAGAAATAGTTAGTTGCTATTTATGATGGCTTTGTTCCTTTAAATATTTCTGTTGGGAAGCAAGAAGGTTAGGTTATATCCCTACTTGACAAGATAAAGATCCTAAAGCATGATAATGACAAAATTGTGGAAAGAGCATGTGAGCTTAGAGGCCTAATTGGTCCAAAGATGGAAACAATGCTTAATGCTTTGAAGGAAGCACAAGATGCTATGGCGGTCAGTGATCCGGTGAACCTTGAGTCTACAAAGATGCAATCATATCACTTTTGTGATCACATGATGGTTTTAGAGAGTCTCAAGAAGAGATAGGAAACAAGTTTGAATATGTTGAAGACTAATTTTGCAGATATTTTCAAGTTTGTGTAAGTTGTACATATGCAGTTTGAAGTTTTTGTTTGATTTTTTGTAGGTGGATTCCCCATCTTTTCCATTGATGTCAAAGGGGGAGAGTAGTACAGTGAAAAATTCATATTCTTCTTAGGGGGATTTTTAGTTTTGAATTGTGAATTGAAGATATTTTTGAAGTTTTGAAGTTGGCAGTGTATTTATGTTGGTATTGATCTAACACTTAGTCATTTTTCACTAAGTGTTTCCATCAATGCCAAAGGGGGAGATTGTTGGCAAGAGACACTACAAATGTTTTTTGGTGTTGTCGTTGATGGCAACCCTAATTAGTTATTCAATCCACACATCATCATTTGATCATACCGACAAAAAGATTGAAGCCAGTCAAGCTAGAATAGAGCATCCAGTAGTTTTGTGTTTATTGATTCATATGTGAATTTTCTATTGTTACTTTGAGTTGTGGATCTCAGGGAAGGTAATCTAGTGTATGATCTCTATTACTCTTGAATATTAATCCTCGTATTGATTTATGTGCAAGATAGTAGATCCGGTTGATTAATTTTTTGTTCATCAGTGCATGAAGGATGACTTAGTAAATGTAGCGTGTTGCGGATATTCGAGGAGTAATTATTTAAGTTTTTTTATGCTCGAGCATTTTGATTTGGGTCCTAACTATGTTATGGCCAATTTTTGTGGATGCACATTGAATATTTTTCATGATTTGAGATAAACAGTTTGTAAATATTTTCTATTTTATTGAAGCCAACTTGTAGCGATTAAATCTTTAGTCACAAATATATATAAGTGATCAATTATATCATTTTGATGTATGTTCAAAATGTATTAGTGTGTTTTGTGAGAATCACAAGGGTTCTAAGGAGATTTCACTTGTGCATTAAGGATTTTATGATGTGTGTTAAAGAAAAATAGAGTAGAAGAGCAGAATCAGTCAGAAGGTCAAGAAATCGATTGATGAGCCTAATCAAAATTGTAATTAGGAATATGTAGATGCTACTATCTCAATTCAAATATTTGGATGTAATCCAAACCTTTGTAAGGTAGTGCGCCTTCCTATTTTTGAGCAGTGAGCTTTAGGAAGTGTACCTAAATGCAAATGCATTCCCATTTTGTAAAACATCCTTTTGAGTATACTTAGATAATATTATGGATTGACCTCCACCGTGCTTTTTCCCTTAACAGGGTTTCCACGTAAAAAATCCTTGTGTTATGGTGTTGTGGTATATTGTTTTTTGTTCATGCTTCTTTCTTTTGATTGAATGTTATCAACACTTTAAGGATCAAATTAATATAGTTGAAAATTACAGAACACTGATTCACCCCCCTCTCAGTGATCCTTGATTCCAACACAAGGTTCGAGTATTCCGATTTCACCAAGAAATTATCTTTGGTGAGTTAATTCTGCCTAATATCGATCAATATGTTATGATTGAATTCATCTATTTTTCCTCAAATGTACATTCTTGTGTCCTCGATCAACATAACCCCATGAGGGATTGAAGAGAAGGCGCCCATCTCGTCATCTTCAAAATCCTTCATTGAATATTTCCTATATGATGGTCTAGGTATTTCCGACACTTTAACAACTACAGGGGTTTCCATTCTTCATAATTTGGAACACAAACAATTCAAAAAAGATGATTCACACAAACCCACAACTACATAGAAAAGTAGAATACCTTTTTCCTCATGAAGAACTAGAACTAGAGTTTGCACAACTTGAACTTCAAATCACCTCAAGAATGCTCCAAAATTCTCTTTGATTTCTTCAAATGTACAAGTGATTAAAATTCCTTACACAATTACTTTATAAAACAACGATCTTCCCTAATTTGCATTAAATACAAAATATTTCAAAAAGCTACTAAAAACTCTTCTTCTCTACTCAGAAAAACCCTAATTTTCTCTGCAAATGATCATTCCTTCATATTTTCTTCTGGTTCCACTTGCATAACCTTTAACTAACCATTTATTACCACATGTCTTCGTGCCAAAGATTGACACACCAAACATTAGGGGGTTCGAACAATTTTTTGTTAAAGCTCCCCCTAGGGTAAATGCAAGAAGATGAGTCCACGAAATGTGGAAGTTTTTTCCTTAGGAAAAAAAAAATGAAATCGGCTTGGAAAAAGGGATCAGCTTTAATAAATGGATCCTGCTTTTAAAAGCGGGACTCGTTATTTCCGGGATTTTGCCCTAAATTTAAAAATGGTATCCGTTTTTAAAATTCGTTTTGGATCCTATTTGAAATTTTCAAAAGCGGGATCCCTATTTGAAAATTTTCTTTTTGGAAACTTCAGATCCCGTTTGAAAACTTTCCATTTTTGAAATTTCTTTTGGAATTTTAAAAATGGGATCTCATTTCATAGAACCATAAAAATGTTTTTAAGGATCCGTTTTTAAATTACAAATTTTTGGGAGGTTTTTGGATTCTTTTTTGGTTTGGGAAATGGCTTAGGACCCAACCTAAGCTTTGGACCTGGTTGACCTGCAGCTTGAAGGTTTATTAATACAGAAAATAGGACTTTGGACATTGTCTGAAGACCTATTTTACGTAATTTTTACGAAATTAAAACTCATTATAGATGAGACAGTGCGATTCCAAATATGTAATTTTTTTATAATTTGAATTAATTTTTCTATTTTTCAATTAATTTCTAATGAAACTAGTCCATAAACTTGAATTATCGGGTTTTTTAGTATTTTAATAACTTTGATCAACATGTATTTTGAGCAGTGACGAGAATAAACTTTAGACAATTCTTTTCAATTTTAAAAAATAAAAATGATAAGTTTAGGGTCATCTTATTGGTATCATACGATTTTCAAAACAAAAATATGCTAATAGAAATTTAACCAAAAAAAATCAATAAAAAATATAAAATAATATTGAAAACAAAGCTTTGTAGTCACAAATCTTTTCCCAAAAGGATTAGAAAAATATGATAATTTAGGTCAAAATATGGATGTTGTACGTGCATGGTATGGTATAAAAAGTGACTTTTAAACATGGTTTTTAGAAATGCCTATTGAAACTCAATTTTGTACAATCTGGGTATTGAAATAAATTACATATTTGGAAACTAGACTCCGAGTACTACATTTTATGATTAGTGACTTTTTTGAAGATTCTATCTCTAAGTGCTTCAAATTTTAAGGTCAAATGTGTCGAAATTCTAAAATCAAAAACACTTCCACTTTTTGGCCAAAAAGTGGACTCAACTTCTTGCCAGCACCCCCTAAAACCCTGCTAGGTTTAATTCCCGGAGGAATTGTCTATATTGGAGGAGGGCACAAACACATCTTTCATCTTAGTCTCTTTCTTTCTTCCTCCAAATCTTATTCATTTATTTCTTAATCTCATTCTTGTCAAATTTCTTCACAAGATCATTCTTTTCTACCAGATCAGTCTACTTACCCTTCTTACTTCTATAAACTCTTGAGATATGTCTTGGTTTGTTGCAATTGTAGCAGACAACATTTTTCTGATTAGATTGTCCTCCATTAACCCTTGATCTACATTGATTGGCTTTGTTTCCAAATTTGTTGCATGTATAGCAGTAACCATTAAAGGATTGATTCAATCTTCCTCCATTAGACCAATTCACCATCTAAGTTCTGCATTCATTAGCCCTATGTCCAATTCTTTTGCATGAAAAACATTAAATAGAGAAGGAACCAAAAAACTGATTCATCCTACTCCTACATTTTGTTTCCCTGTGACCAAATTTGTTACATGAAAAACAAATACCATTGAAGGATAGATACCTTTGTGCATTAGGCTATTTCACAAGCAGTCTCCTAGCAAAGTTCCTTGAATTTCCTTTCTGCTTTCCTTTATTCTAAGTCTTCTAGTTATCCTTAGAGCTTTCACCTCCTTCCATTTCCAAACCACCTTTGTCTTTACTCAGTTTCTGCCCTGAAATCAACTCATCAAGCTTTTCTGAGCTAGATTTGAAGTTATTTTCATAGAGTTTCACTTTCTCTAGATCTATTTTCAGATTCACCACTTCTTTTTCAATATTAGTGCACTCATCAAAATTGCTTTGTACCATTTTATTCATTAATTCTTCAATTCTTTTCTTCTCTTCTACTTGCACCTTCAAACTGGTAATTTCTTCATTAGCCTACTTCAATTGATTAGTTACTTCCCTATGCCTTTCTTTGAACTTCTTCAATTTCTCTTTTAATTTCTAGACACATTCATTTGCATCTTCAAGATTTTCTTTCAGATCTCTATTTTCACTTTCAACTTTGTCAAGATCCTCAAGTGCAGCCCGAAGCTCTTCTTTATCATTCATTTATTCCATCTTCAAGACCTCCCTCAAGCTGTTAGGCCTCTCGATACCAATTGTTGAATATCCAAGATAATGAGAGGGGGGTGAATCAATATCTTCTTAAACTTTTTGGAACAAATACCATCTAATTATTATGATTCATACAACAACAAAGATAAATAAGAGCATTAAAAAACATGAAATCACACAACACATAAACACTAGGATTTTTATGTGGAAAATCCAAAATGGGAAAAACCATGGTAAGTGTTAGCTCACAATATAGTATAAGTGGTTATAAGATATTAAAAAATGGGGTGGCTCACTACCAAGACTCACTTGTCCAAAATGAGAGGCTCATTTCCTATAATAATTGAATGACAAAATGGCCTACAGCCAAAATGAACTAATAATGTACACCTAACAAGTGTTGATTCAATTCCAATGAATCTCAGTAAACTGACTTGACACACTTCATCATATTCGCACTTCTTCACATTCACATTCACAACTCTATCTTCTATCTTTCAATCTTCAAAAATTTTCCATATATATACCTGATCCATCCATAAGCATTAATTAGGTGGCCTAATTAGATGCAACTCTTATTCATCAAAAATACCAACTGTCGACTTTAGTATTTCACAAAATCTTTCCAAAAAAAATACAAATGCTCAACACACTACATCATGTTGGCATGGACCTAAGATAGGTTGCACATATATCTACAAAACAAAGTTAATTCACCATTACATCATCTATCTATTAGGTCGACCAAAGATAGACCTAATACCACAAATTGCAACAACAAAATAATGCTGACACACCATACAAGCATCTGAATACATGAAATTTTGAATGTATGTGCTCCCAACATGCATACACCATCTCCCAAAAACTGCAAGCAACAATAATTAACAACAAAAGATTACAGACCAAAATACCGGAGGATGTAAGTTACATACCGATTTAGATAATGGTCTAGAATACTCGATCAAATTAAGACTTAGTCTTGCAGTTGCAACTCATATAACATGGTGACATCAATGACAACATAAAATAGCAAGATGATATGTTCTTCTTCATTCTTCCAACAACCATCAATTCTATACAGGATGTTACCCCCTGTGCCACTATTGATAACTCTTTGACTCCCATTTAGAATTTAAAATTTCTAGTTGATTCACTTAGAGAATATACCTCCAATTTTAAGTAGCAAACTGAAAAAGAAGTTTAGTCAAAGTTTGTAGAAATGAAATTACTTGAGTTACAGGACAAATGTGCAATTACACATAGCAAGGTGATGGAATTTCTGAAAGATGTATAGGAATGTGAAGATGAAGCCAAGATATTGTTCTTGTATTGCTTGAGGTAGCTGAATGCCACTCGCAACGTTAAGGACTTGTTGGACTCCATAGAGATACAAATATCTAATGCCTCTGGAGCTTATGACCCTACTCAAGATAGAGGCTATGCCTCTTAGACTACCACCATAGATCTACAAAACAAATTTATCACCTTACAAAGGTAGAAAGAAGATGTTATAAGGTGGTTTGGATAGCTTGGTGACCTAGTGAACTCATGCAAGCATATAAAAATATGAAGTGTTCTTGCTGAAGTTGACAAAATTGCAAAGATAAACTCAAACCCAAGTACTCTAGAAGAGGGTGAGGAGAACATAGTAAATTTTGAATCATTGTACAATTCTCTTGCTACAACCAGAAATATTTGGATTAAATGAAAACCTACCTGGAAGGCAATCATTAAAGAGCTGGAGGGTGCCTCCTCCTGTAGATGAATATTTCCTATGAATATTTCTTTCATTGGTTCAATAACTTTTATTTTTTGGGATAACTCCATAAGGGGGAGTCAGTATATTTCAGATTGTCTTTTGCACATATGCATCAAATTTTTAAGTCTACAGGTATGTCATCAACACACCCTTTCTCCTTGATGTCAAAGGGGGAGAATTTTTGAGAAGTTTTGAGAAGTTTGGAGAAGTTTTGAAAAGAATGGAGAAGAATGTTTGGAGACTCATTTTTAGCACATGTTGTCATCAATGATAAAGGGGGATATTGTTGAAAGAATGAAGAAGAAACCCCTTAATGTTTGTTGTCATTGATGCCAACATTAACTATTGATAGTTTTTTCTAATATGGTAAACATAATTGGTATGTTTTAACCTAGAATTTTGGTCTGAAATTTCTCATGCAACAAGATCAGCTCAAGAGGTTATAATATGTTATTTCTTACTATTAGATGCATCTATGATTTCAGCAATTTTGGTTAAGCAGGTTGAAAGTTACAAATGATAGAAGTTCAACATTTAGTTTTGGCTTATATAGTGTGATTGGATAGATACAATCTAGTCTACATTTCTCTGGTGTTGAGAATCAACTTATTAGCAATTTTGGGAGATTTCTCACATGTGTCATTACTATATATATTCTAGATGACATGTATTTATATGATCATTTGAATCATTAGTGTGTGATCAGTTGGCTTATTTTGTGATTAAGTCTAATTCATGGCCGACCTAACACATGTGTTGTAAGGGATAAGTATGTACAATGGATGTTAGCAGGACCTATTTTAGGTCCTTTTCGACTTAAATCAAGTATTGCATGCTTGGGTTGAGCAAAAAGATGCTTTTGAATAGTGTGTGAAGCCAAAAAAGTTATTTTGAATTAAAATAGGGCTGCATCTAATTAGGATGATCTAATTGATGTATGTGGATGTAATTGGGTATATATGTGAGTTGTTTTTGAGTGGTGGAACATAGATGACATATGATATAATATGATATGATGTGCAAGAGATCTAATATTGTGTGAACATTTGAATTTAGATGTGTGAGATTAGAATAAGTGCAGAATTACTATGAATATTGAGTGACTATTAAGTTGAGCAGTGTCTTGTGTTAGATCCTGAAAGGAATTAAATTCAACACAAGGAAGGTGTACTTTGTATCAGTTCAAACTCTGGCTATGAAGCCAATTTGTTTTGTATCTATCTCTAGTTGTGAGCCTTATAAGGATAATGTGTCCTAGCAATGAGCCCCTGTAATATCTTATAACTTGTTATAATATATTGTGAGCTAACCCTCACCATGGTTTTTCCCTTTTTGGGTTTTCCACATAAAAATCATGGTGTTCATGTGTTATGAGATCTTATGATTCCTTTCATGATTTCATTTATTGCTGCAGTTAGATATACTTTGTTAATTGGATGGTTTGTGAGTAATTGGTCATATAGAATATTGATTCACCCCCCCTCCCAATATTCAGGGTGTTCAACAATTTATATCTTATTGGGAAGATGTTTCCTCCTTCAAAGCATATGTTTATAGTTACTGCTACAAATTATTTCTCAAAGTGGTTAGAGGCAATTCCTCTTTGTTCCATGATTGCTGAGGTAATCTGTCATTTTATTTTAGAAAATATTATCATGTGATTTGGTATTTCTTCAACCCTAATTATAGATAATGGGACACCATTTAAGAATAAGGAAGTTAAGAAATTTTTGGAAATATTTCACATTCAACACTACTTTTCTACACCTTATTACTCACAATCTAATGGTCAAGCGAAAGCAACAAATAAAACACTTGAGAAAATCTTACGTAAGATAGTAAAAAAACAAGGATTGGCTCACTCAACTATCATATATGTTGTGGTCCTATCACACGAGTATTTAAATGTCTACAGGAAATACACCATATACCCTCATTTATAGTGTTGATGTGATAATTCCCTTAGAGTTATAAATTCCCTCCTTGAGAATATCTCTTAGATGACTTATTGATGGCAACACATAGAGAAAAACTATTACAACGGCTTGAAATGCTCAACGAGTAGCGTATAAATTCTCTTGAACATCTCCAAGATTATTCAAAAGAATACAACACAATTATAATGGAAATTTCATTCCTCATTCCTTTAACAAAGGGGATTTAGTGTTGTATGAGAATCAATTTTTTTTTAATGATGCTCCAAATGAAAAAGGAAAGTTTAGCCCAAACTGGTTAGGACCTTATATAATTGATGAAAATTATGGTCTAGAGAGTATAAGATTAAAACAATGGATGGTACAACTCTAGAAGAACTTATAAATATTGCACATTTGCACAGATATTACACCTAACAATATTTTTAATAGTATGTGTGGTAAAGCATGTTTTTAGATTAAGTAGATGGTTTTCTATTTTATCTCGACTTGCTTCATTCTTGACAAAAAAAATTGTTTGTCTTGAACTGTTATGATTAATTATTCATTTTCTTGAATTATTACTTTATATTTTCATTTTGTTCAATCATGTGTGTGTTGTGTTAAATTAGATTATTATATGCATTTAATTTTTATAAATTAGATCATAAGAGAATCTAGTTTCACATTATCACACTTATCCAAAAATGTAGTATCTAATTAAGTAGACAAAAGTGTTTAATTAGATCACATCAATCACATAGAAACTAGATCATGAAGACATTTATTAAATGATCTAACCAAGATTGCTTAATAGATCAGACTGACATCTAATTCAAACATGATATAAAAGCACATAACTCATAGAAATAGAAAAATAGTCATAGCATAAATTTTATCTACATAGTCACCACACTAGCAAAATGTGGTGTGTCATTGTATGATACATCTAAAGAGGCCTATGGATACCAAACTCCTTAGGGCCTAGTGGTGGTTCCCATCAAGAGATAGTGGTTTGAGAGTGGATCATAGAGCTCATTCACTATTATAGGCCCTGTACTTGGCCTATGGCTATGCACTTGGATATGAGAACTATGATGCACTTCTGATATATCTAAACAATATTTTCCTACACCTTGCTAATATTTTCCTGCACCCTATTGATTTTTTACCATAGGAAATCTTGTGTATCACTCTCAAAAGGAACCTAGGTGGCTCAAAGCTCCTTGTAGGCTACCTGAAGCTCTTCATGTGTAGCTCTCAACTACTCCTCCCTAACTTAGACCTCCTCAAACTCAACCCTAACCATATTAATGGTCCTCATAGAATCATCATAGGATGTCCTCCATTTAGATAGGACCTCAAATAAATTAACATCGATGCTAGGCAGTGGCCTATACTTAACCTGTGTCACCTGGTGTGGGGGCATTAGTGGAATAATGTCTACGGTGACTCGATTGAAGAATTTGGGCCAGTCTTATGTACCAATTGCAAAAATTGAAAACATGACATAAATGAGAATGATATATAATCAATAAGAATAACTAAATATAAATTTCATATAAAAAATAAATAACATCACCTAGATCACCAACCCACCAATCAAGATCTTGATAATACACTATGGGTGCCATATCGAGACTCCTCTGGTGGGTAGGGAGTTGCATGGCTACTCTCTCAATGTTCATGGGATTTGATGCATCTTGTAATTGATGGATGCAATCAGGTGATGTGAGAAGATATGTAGGTATCTCATCAAGGGAATTTGTTAGATCTAGTGGCTCCTCAGATTCCTCTCTCACCACTTGTTAATCCTCCTCCTCTCACTCCTCTAGGTCCTCTGCTATATCCCCCTCATCATTAGTGCTATCTCCATCCATGCCTCCTTCCTCTCTCTCATCCCTTGGACATGTAAAATGTCTAGTGTAATGTCCCTTGCTAGAAAATTATATCAGATTTGAAATAATAACAATAACTCAACTCAGATTTGCAAATTACATATAATTAGTGAAATCGGGTATGAAAAATTAACTTCACCAAAATGAGCAATTCCAACACCAAAATGCATGCAACTAAAATGTTATGATATATAAATAAAAATACCACCAAAATACATCATATTTATTATCATAAACAACATCTAACAACAAAATACAACTACAGTAAAATACATAGAGAAACCTCACAAATGCAAGCCAAAATATGCACCAAATGGATGCCAAAATCAACACAACTCATCAAACCTTGATAATCTAAGTAGAAATATTACATAAATATGTGTCACTGATAAAAATATATATACTGCAACCTAAAACAATAACAAACTGAAACACACAACTCACATATTCTCAAAACTACACCTACAAATATTGAAAGAAATACTCTAAACTGAAATCGATGAAGCACAATATCAGAATATATATGAATTTGATCCTAGAGACCATTAGAACCATTATCTTTAAGACTTTAACTCCTTAGTTTACCAGCCTTGGATTTCTTCCTTCTTCACTTTCCTAACCTTAGAAGAAAAATCATAAACTGTGAGAATAACATGCATATAATGAATGAGTGAAAAATCACAATTTTTCCTTTAAAGCAAACCACATGCATAAGGAAAAAATTGGTGGAAAAATCCCACGCCCAAAAGGAGGATCCTTGCATGCCAAGAAAGAAACCCCTTGTTTCCAAGTGTGCTTTCACATAGCTCCACTCAAAACTTGATTTTCCAAAATTAACTATTGGAATGCACTTGATTAAAGCCAATTTCCCTAACAAATGATAGACCATCTATATATCTATGATCACTTTTAATCCAAAAATCTATTTACAATATTGTCATGGACCGTGGAAGCTTCATGATTTTAATATAGTATCCAAGATTCAAAATAGAGTATGGTTGAGTTTAAAATTTCATAATTGGGAAAAACATCACATCTAAATTATATCTTTCAATTGTATCATACAAGATTACAAGAACTTTTCTCTACTATGTTAGCCATTTCTACTACATGGATATACTTCGATACTGGAGATTGAAGAAATAGATAATTTGTGATCAAATAAAGCTTAATTTATGTAGTGATGCAGTTAACTCCTTTTGTCCTCCCAATTAGTTGTAGGTGAAGTTGGGACATGAACACAAGACTAGAAGGAATGCATCCATAAAATAACTAGAAAACAAGGGTTGATAATAAGGTGAAACATTATATCAGTCTTTTGTATAAAATGTATTCAAGAGAAATGCTCAAAAAGTTTAAAATTTGAATAGAAGACTAGACAAGCTCTCAAACATAAAAAAAAAACCCTTAAGGATTTAAGTAAACATATGCCTATAACTAGAACTTGGACAATCTCAAAATTCAACTCCATTGATCATAGATATACATACAACCACTAGACTCTGGAAATTATGTTGGACCTAACTCTGGAAATGATAGATAGAGTTTTTAGAATCTCTATTCATAATGAATATGAAGCAGTGGTCTACAAAAGGCCATCAAGTACTTTGATGACTCTCTAGTTGACAAATTAACATACATAAATGATCACTTGTTGGAGAAAGCTAGAAAGGTGGCATCCAAATTGGTAAGGATACAACACCAAAGTGAGTACAAGGAGGATTTCAAAGACTTGATTGTTTTATTGAGATGAGTGTTTGGGTTGCCTAATGCAAAGGATTTCTATCATTGGATGTTGAGATTCATCAAGATTATCAATTATTCTCACAAGAAGAAAATTGATTAGGAACACCTTATCAGTGACAACATCCATGACAAATTGTGCAATGTCCTTTCATCCACCAAGTTCTTTATGACATCATACCTAGTGTATCTACTAGTGTCACAGGCCTCATTCCTAGGACTCACCAAGGTGGGCTCTTATGATCTGGGTGAAGTCACCATCTATCAACATTACCCCTAGTTGGAGTTGGAGGCAATTTTTTTCCATTTTGGTGTTGTGAATGACAATTTTATTTACATGATAATTAGAGGCTTGGAAGGAGACTTTTCTAGGAGAATCTCCCTCAAGGATATGAAAGTAATTGGAGATATTGGGTACTAGTTCATCTAATACAAGACATTTACTTACATTAGAGTGGCAGGCTTCTACAGGATGCCCTACAAGCTTCCTAGGTATCCCTCATATAAGTTGCTTCTATCAAAGTTTTGTAGGAAAATCATTGAAGTACAACAACTCATTGCAAGGAAACACAAGCATGGATATAGTTCCTCAGTTCAAATAGGAGTGTATTCTTGTGCTAATTTGTAGAATTCCAAGAATACAAAGTTGAAATGTATAGGTATAGCTTTGATTTGTATCAAGATGCCCGAGGAATATTTGACCCCATTGGGAATATCAACAAGGTGATGGGAGCATATTTCATCCATGAGTCCAAATTGGAGGATCATTGGGATAATTGTGAGGAATATTTTGAGTGAGATTGAAAGATTATTGTTGATTGATAATATTTTTTTATGAGAAATTGCTTAAAGGTCAAGATCCCTAAAGAACAAGGGTATGTGCAGATCATCATGGAAAAAACAGCCCTTAAGTGGCAAAAACAGAAAAATCAGTGTTAGGCAACTTGACGTAAAAATTTGAATAAGTTATCTATATTATTTCAAAAATATGTAAGAATAGAATCTGTAGCAAATTGAATGGAGTTTCTAAACTACTAGGTTTATTTAAAAAATAAAAAAATCTATTTGGTGAAAATTTGAAATTTCAATGCAAGAGTACTTAAATTTCATGGAAAAAATAAGAAGTAGGTGTCTGTCTGACCACCCTAACTATAATAAAATGATAATATTTTTTTATAATATTTTATATATAAGTAGAGGACTCATGTCCCATGTGATGCATATTTTTTATAATTTTTTCCAAGTAAATAATTAATTATGATTTTTTTATTACAACTTTTAAAAAATATAAAACTCCTATGTCTAACCACCTTAAGTTGGTCAAAACTTCATGAAATGAATTTTTTATTTTTTTAATCCTATAGTATATAAGCATAGAATGTGACGCATGATTCAAAAAAATGTATACCGTTTGAAAGTTATAGATGTTTTTCAATCAGCCTATCGATAAAGACTTTAGTCGTAATTCTAATAGAAAATAAATAATAATTATTTATTAAATTCAAATGAAAGCATAATTTATATTGGTGGAAAGCTAGAATCTCCTCTAAAAACTCTTTTCATTTTATCAATTTTGGATTAAAAAAGTCGTCACCACATTCCCTACAAATACCCATAATATTGCCACTTTTTGGCCCAAAGATGATCCTGCACATACCCACAAGTAGAAGATGGAAAAGTTTTGATGTAGCCTATGTTGCCCAGAAGATTGCTAATATTCCTATTTTCAATATATATTGTTTGGTCAAGGAAAAAAACAACATAAAAGATAGGTCTCAATAAGTGGTGGCACACTCTCAACATTGGTTGAATACCCATTTTTCCATGGTTAAACCTCTAGAGAAGCCAAAAGTGGTTGAAGAAAAGGAAGGGGAAAATTTAGCAAAGGTAGCTATAAAGAAAGAGCATGACAAACCTTCCTCTAGCATCCTTAGAACCAAGAAGAAATACAAGGGTGACCCTTCTAGAGAAGCAAGGAAGAAAAAGAAATAAAAGGGGCCAATTAACATTACTTCCAAGGAGGAGGAACCATAAGGAGAACAAATCTATACAAAAAGGAGAACGAGGGTAGCCATTGAAGAAAGAGTAGCCCAACAAGAAACTAAAGAGGCTTACTCCTCTACCTCTCATGAGTCTCCATTACCTAGTCCCCTTCAATCACTAGAAAAAAAGAGTAACTATACCACCACATCAACCTCCTTTTCCAAATCCATCCCATCCTACAAGTGGATTACCCCTTGGAGAAGGGATCCTTGATGAAACCATTGTTGAGGAAATAGAGATTGAAACGGAGTCTCTCAGAGAAGAGGAAGTGCCAAAGGAAGCTAATATTTTTTTAGGAATGTACAACTTGATATTGATGTAGAAGAAGTGTTATAAGAAGAAATAAAAAAATAAGGAGCTCACATAGAAGATCACATTACTAAAGAGGAGGTATTGAGACAATTAGAGGTTGAAGAGAAAGCCACCCAAAAAGAGAAAGTTGTTGAGGACAGACCTAAGAGTGAAGAAATGAACCAAGAGAGGATTCAAGAAGAAGAAAAGAAAACTCAAGAAGAGCCTGAGGTGAATATTGGTGCCTCTCAAGAAGCAAGAATAGTTTCTACTCCACCTAGAGAAATCTTTGCTACTATACAAGTATGGATAAATTAGACTATTAAGAAGAGATAGAGGACTTATGTAGATACTCCAAAACCAATCTTAATAGTGCTATCAGAGGCTTTATAGTCTCCTAAAGAAGGAAACGGGATCAAAGGATTTCTACTATCTCCATGGATGAGCATGGAAATAGAACAACATAGATTGTAGTTCCTTTGGTGGATAAGCTAGAATCTAAGATGACACCAAATGACTACCAAACCTATCAAGTGAATTTAGGAGTGCAAACCATGGAAGGTGAATAGCAGGGCTTGCAAATGTTAGTATCTACTATTTTGAGAAGGATGCAAAAGGATGAGAACACAAAAGATGAGCTCAAATCTCAAGTTCAACAATTAACTGCCTAGTTCATTAATCTCATTGGGAATGTGAATTATAAAGATCCTATGACTACACTTCAAGTTGCTTTGAAGGGTAAATTAGATCCTTTGAACCTAATAGATGGATTGCAACTATGTGATGGTGGAAGGAAAACTTCTTGGAGTTGGCATAAATTGTTTTGAAAAAGCCTGTCAAATCCTACCATGCTATTATTGATGTTGTTAATATGGGAGGAATACATCCCAATCCTCCACTAAATTAATGAAACTAAAGAGGAAGATATGCTCAAGGCCACATTAATTGAGGAAGGAGAACAAATTTTGATTCCTATTTGGGTAAGAGAAATTGAATTCAAGGTGGAGATTTTGAATGGATGTACAGATAAGTTGAGCTAGAGAAAATGATTGAAGAAACCCTTTACTAGTAAGAGAACCTGAGAAAATGATTGAAAAACTACAAAATTTAATGTAGGGACAGGCTACCTAGGAAGGCATAGATAGTATGGTCAGCAAAAATGTGAAGCTCCAGTCTCTTCAAGAGAAGTTGGAAGCTTTTTAAAAAATACAACAGAATGAAAAGGTCACTTTTGACCAAAAAGTTTGAATCCAATTTCATAAGGGACCTTCCATGGAAAAGATGAATGAGATAGTACCAACATGGTCTAATAACATTGATAAATGAATTGGAAATAGGATAAGGGTTATTATTTTGTGTTGGACTGCAAGTGTTTGAAATATTTTGGTTGCTCCTCTCTTGAATATGATGTCTTATTTTTCCTAGTTCAATGCTAGATTAGGAGATATCAATAATAGGCATGGTAATTATAAGGAGCACAAAGAATATATCATGCATTGAAGGAAAATGGTGATGGAATTATGGAACTACTCATGGGTTCTATTTTACTTCAGTTTAGATTTCAGTTATTTTAGAATTTCCTTTAATTTAGCAAAAAGACTTGGATGCAACTGGCACACCCAATTTAATTTAAAGTTTTAATTTTAGTTAAAAACTTGGACACCGGATTCGGTTCCAGTCGTTCTTTATTTTAGATTCATAATCATGGGAGCTTGATTTTCTATATATGTTTAATTTTGGATCATTTGAAGGGCCTAAATTCTTATGTATTGTTTTGTAACTACAAACAAATACAATCTTAGTATGGAGTTTTTCCTGCTTACTTTGTTCCAAAGTGTTGATTCATTTATCTAAGGATTACACTTGTGTTTCATGCATTAGGATTCAACACCATGGTGATGGTATGATCATTTTGTTTAAATTCAATTGCTAAATTAATGATATTTGAATTTAATCTATGAAATTAAGTAGGATTTTGTCCTAGATCTGCACATGATTAATGATGTTTTGGTTGGATAAAATTCAAAAATCTTATGAGTTTGTGTTTCCCTTGAAGATTGCACTCCATTAATTGTAAATGTGTGAATGTTATTTTATAAATGGTTGTTATAAAAGATCATGTTCAAAACTGCAAACATGATTGATTGAATGCTTGATGTTGTTGTTCAGTTAAGATAGATTTGCATTATTCCTCATTACCCTACTTATTTTGCACTTTATTTTATAAATGGTTCATACATTATGTTGAAAGAGAAATAAAATAAATTCTCAATTTGCTATTTTTTAAATGCAGTCTATTGTTTTGAGTTATTGAAATTATCTTTTACAATTGCATATAATTTTCCAGTTATCTAAATTCCAGATCCCCTCGTGAAACTAAATTGATATTACAACTATGTTATCCACATAGTCAAGACCTCATAGAAAGGAACATTGGAGTAGTTCTCACTACTTTTCAAGAGATTTAATAAACCCTTATTTCCTAGCATGTTATGCATGACCAAAATCACCCTCAATAGTTATAACATGTCATTAATTATTCTATGACAAGAGGATATATGTTAAAAAAAATTGGAATAGATTAAGTGTTACAAACACCTATAAGCTATTTTATATTACATCCTCATTAGAATCAATCTTGCCTCAATACTTGTTTGAATGATTAGGTGAAATAAAATATACTTTATTTAAGGGAAAATTGTACTTGTTTCCATTTGATTGGGTAGGAAAATAGGATTCCTAAATTCTTTTACTCAAATATAAAATTAGCTTTACACAATGGAGTGAGATCTTGATATTCACAATATAATCCATCATGATGAAGGATGCAATATTTTTCTATCATTATGGATTTCAATAAGGGTAATGAATAATTTTTATCATTCCCTCGATCTTTTTGGTAATGAAATGAGAGAAAATTCTATTAAATAAAAAACATTTCCACTTTCCAACTCTTGGCTTGGTTGTTGAGAGTTATTGGGAAGTAGTAGTGCATTAGTTAGAAGAACATTGGACAATAACTTATCCTCATACTTTAGAGGATGGTATTAACATTATTGGTAATCGAGGCAAGCATACTAATAACCAATCTCCAAGGACATCATTATAGTATAACACAACCAAGAAAATCATCACTAGCTATAGAATTTTCAATTCCTATTGCTTGAGGGAAAGCAATATTGGGAAGGGAATATTTCCATAACTCTTTATTATAGCCTACAAAGGGATGATAAAATAATTTTTTTCAAAGGAAACTACATCAATCCTTTAAGGCAACATAGTTAAGCCTTTAATTAAATACACAGAAAAAAAGAATTGTACCTTTATGAGGGGTCATAGCTATACAACCTCTTAGTGATGATCAATAAATAAAGGTATGAATTAAAAATAAGATGAAGAGTCTAAAAGAAAGCACTCCATCTTGGAAAGAATCTGATAGTAAAATAAATAAAAAAATAATAATGATAATCAATCAAGAAAGGTAACGCTCCATTGAGGAAAGACATGACTCTTTTCAAGGGATATAATTTATGAAAGGATGTGACTTTTCCTTTCAAGGGGAAGATATATATAGAAACAAATTCAATTCAAGAAAAGGAGATCATTGAATCATGGGAAGAATTAGAAATAAGAAGTTTGCATTAGAACAATAGCACCAGTTGATACAATTTGTGATTGATATGCATTGGAATATATAGTAATTTAACTTATATATATTTGATAGCCATATACATATATGTAGTTACCTTCACAATGACTAATTGGAAATAAGGGGGATATGTAATGTCTAAATGGCTAAATAAGGGAAAATAGTGAATTTTATTATATTATTATAATTTACATCTTTTCCTTTAAGCAACCATGTGTAAGGATGGCAAGGAAAAATGTTAAGGAAGGGCGGTATAAGTTCTCTCAACGTAAGTATGCCAACCCTAAGTTGGATGGGATTATCTTGGTTGGATGTTCCATCCACTTGGGGCCAAGGGGGGTATGGGCATGTCATTGGGCTTACTTGAGGAATAATGTATGGGTTCTCACAATGTAATTATGCCAAACCTAAGTTGGATAGAATTTTCTTGGTTGGATGTTCCATCCACTTGGGCCCAAGGGGGGTATGAACACACCCTTGGGCTTACTTGTGATGAATAGTTTTAATAATTCCCTATCATGTGTTTCTCTCTGATCCCTACCATAATTGGTTATTGAAAAGAGACTATAGATTAGATTCAAGTTTAAGTTTTTATAAAAAAATTCATAAATGTTAATAGCTCATTTATTCTTAAGTTCAATATCTATTATATGTGAAACCTCATAAATAGGTTGCTATACATTTTAGGAGATGGAACTTGGGTTTAAGACCTATTTCACTTAGTTCATTCAAGGATACCTTAGAGATCTCAATCCAAGGATAGAATGAGGGAAAGAGATATGAAATAAGGTGTCATAGGGTTTGATTAAAGACTAAAGAGGGGTTCACCACCAATCTAGGGCTTGGAAGGACAAGAAATGTAAATGAGATGCAAGACCTAAAAAATGACCTAAAAATGAACTCAAATCAAAACAATGAAATGAGAAAGTATAGAGGTGCACCTAAAAACTTGAAGAGACTTGAATGAAGGTTTGAAATCATAGAAATATTTATTTTGATGCACATTGGCCCTCATACGCAAGTAGGGGTGATTTAGTACCAATTTATGGTTTCAGGCCGAAACCAAAATCTGGAACTGCTAAATCAGGATCTATAGAAAAGGTTTAAAAATAGGTATACTAGGACTCTACACCACAAGTGGAAATTTAGCCCCATTATCAAGGTTGCTCTAAAAAACTCTGATATCCTCTAGTGTTTTGATGTAGCTTTCCTCCTTCCAAATCTTTGGTTTTGAAACATTGAATTATGCTATGTAGGTGACTTTCTATGATCTTGCAAATAAGGTGGCAACTTTGACAACTTGACAACTTTTTTCCAATCTTTGTATTCAATGAATCTTAAACCTAAACCACCTAGATCTACAATCACACATCAAAGAGGGAAAAATATTGTTTTTTTAGTGGATAGGGGTTTTCCTTGGTCAAACCCCATTTTGGTAATCAAACCTTGAAATGAAATCAAATAGAAAGGAATGATGAATGAAAAAATAAGCTATGTTGCAACTCACCAAACCTTTGAACAAAAGGCTTCAAAATTATAAGTAATGGCTAGCATGAATGTGGATCTTGACTCTTGCTTATATGTTATGGATCTTGACTTGAATGCTTAATTGAATTATAGTAACCCCACATCATAAATTTTAGCTCAAAAACAAACATGATGCATGATGACTTTGACATGATGCTTGATTCTTGAATAATGCTCCAAAATGCTTAATAATCACTCTTGAATGCTCTTGAATTCTCTTGTATTCTCTTGAATTTCTAGAATGCTCAAATGATTAGATCACATGTGCTCATTAAAGTTTCTAGGATAAAATATGTGAAATAACCTTGTGTTTATACTTGTTTATGCCAAATTTCTTGAAATTACACACTACAAGATGACATCAGATATAGGAGAATAAAATCTTGCTAAGAATTTGAATTCAAAATAGGTCTAAGATAAGTAGGAATCATACGCCAGTTTTGGAGCATGAGTCCCATTAGGCTAAGCTTGGGACACATTTTTTAAGAAAGGATTAGTTTAATGTAAAATCTAGATCCAACCCCAAAACTTAGGTGGGACCCATACACCCAAGCTGGTGTATGAGTCCTAGATCACTAAATATGGACCATACAATCCATAATCATTAATTTTTGATTGGTCACTTGATATATGTTGGGATTATCCTTGGAAAGATGCATTAATTAAGGCCTGTGGATGTAGAATAGGACCAAATAAGGCATAAAGAAGCCCAATTTTAGCAAGGAGGCCCCAAAAAAGTGTGAAAATGTAGAGGGATACCCTTTTGTACACTAAATTTAGCCCCCACTTTAGTGAGAGGAGGAAATTGCTTAAAACTCATACTAAAATAGACAAACTCGCATCAAGAGGGGTCCAAGTGTACCAATGCTACTAAGATAGGCCGACAATGATCAAGAGGGATGATCAAGCCCCTAGGATCAAGATCCTATGGAAAACCAACATAGGCACAAAAGAACACACGTGAAAATGATGTAAGGAACAATAATAAGACACAAGCATACACTACCAAAGACAAAGAGAAAGAAAACAAAAACAAAAGAAAAAGGGGGTGGATCAAGCTTCGACCGTTTGTTCCACATGATGTGGATCAGATCTAGGCTATTTGTCCAAAAATGTTTACAAGTGGAACACAATTTCCACTATGAAAAACCAACGCACACTCACAAGGGCTAGTGGTACCTTACACCATCCACTAGGTGAGCCCCTAGTGAGACATATACACATGTGACCAATATGTGCTCACATAGACAAGCAAGTGGCTATGGGAAAGTCACGCCTAAGGTTGGATCCCATATGTACAACAATACCAAAGGTATACCTCCTGATAACTTTGATAAGGTGCCACACAACAATGAACATTGAGCTCCATGAGGCAAGTAAAGCTTTGTATGCTTGACACCCATGAACAAACAAGATGGCTCCACAGGAAAGCAAAGCATGTTATGCAAGGTGGCCATATAATTGAAAATGTAAGGGTAAGTTCAAAGGAGTTTTTCTTAGTTCATGTAAGGTCTTAACTTAGGGAATATTGTGCCTAATATCTCTAAGAGAGGACCAGTCAAATAATAAAAGATTCACAACTTAGGGGATGCAGTGTGTCACATCAAGCCACTAAGAGGAATATAATATGCTAAGAGATATCATGCTCTTGAAGGACATCACACCCAATGTCACCACAAAGAGAAAGAAACATCACATGAAGTAAGAAGACTACATAATGAAACATGAATTATAATAGAATAATGCCAATGTGTGCCCCCACTTTAAATAAATTGCTAAACACCATGCTATGAGAAATTGCTTTAAAGTAGAAAATGATAAATGCTAACAATAAAGAGGACATGAGAGCCTATTTAGAAATCCCTATGCCAAGTCATATGTTTCCAAATAGAGCTACGTCATGAAGAGGGGTTTCCCCCAAAATGAAATCCAAAAATCATATATGGGATCCATGGATTTAGGGTCAATATATCTTTGCTACAATATTTTTTAGAGAGCTTGGAACTGTCATCATTCCCCAAACACTCATGGAACAAGAAAAATGAAACAAAGAGAGTGAAAAAAAAGAAAAATATTTTGGGTCAACATGGAAGAGACCTAAATGTCTCGATTCCTTGTGTCATCCCCAAAAGGAAAACACAAGACAAAGGAAAAAGATAAAGGAAATATTTTTTGGGTCAACATGGAAGAGACATGAATGTCTCAACGCCTTCTTTCATCCCCAAAATGAAAACACAAGAAAAAGGAAAAGATAAAAAGATATTATTTTGGGTCAACATGGAAGAGACATGAATTTCTTGATGCCTTGTTTCATCCCAAAAGGAAAACACAAGAAAAATGAAAATGATAAAAATTTACGACATAGAGAAGAATGTAGGTACATATAGAGGAATGCATAAAGAGAGAGAGAGGTACATCAAATGAAACAGTATAGGGGATCACATTACACACATGCAATCACACAAATAACATAGAAAATAAAATAATTCAAAAGACTAGTAAGGCACATGCGAGTCAACATATAACAGCTTGTTTGCATCCCAATATTGTTCATCATATACAAAAGGTGGACAACTAGCCAAAGGGATAGTAGAAAATATCGAAATAGGGTCGTTACCAAGTTCAACACTCTTCTTAGGAGAATTATCATTTAAGCTCATAGAAGAGGAAAACAATGTATTCAATTCATTATGCACTTCTTCATCAATTTTGTCAACCTCATCATCATCATCCAAGTTAATCACAATGGGAGGTCAAACGATAATGTCTAAAGAAGTATTTAGCTCCTGTTGTGATTGTGGTATGGGTTTTTTTGTTGTGGCGAAGAGGGAGACTCATTGTGTATTGCTTCAAAAAAATTTGGATGTTGATTTTCTTTGTTTTTTTCTTCATTTAACCTTTGAGCAAGAGCATGATGTCTATGCCTATGCTCTCTAGCATTTATGTTTCTTTTAGTATGATTGTCAAATTGCGTTTTTGTAGGAGCAGGGTTATCAACCATAGGTTTCTTTTCTTCCCTAAGGGGAGTAACGATAGGAACCATCATGGGATGTTTTTCAACCACTTTCTCTTTAGCTTTATAAACTTGTTTTATCTTAGGAGGTGTGATGAGGTTGTTTTCATTATCCCTTGGTCTTTTATAGGAGATAGGAAAATGATATATCTTAGATTGGTCTTGATTGTTTGGAATTTTTTTAGGTTCAATCATGGTTTCATGAAGGATAGGAGAATCAATCATAGGTTGAGGTATGTTTCTAAGGGATATTTTTTCTATGCATTTCACCTTGAACTTTTGATAGGATTTGAAAAAGAAGACTTCTCAAGGTTTAATAGGTTCCATAAGCTTGGGAAAAAATAAATCTAGTGAAAAGTTCCCTCAAGAAGACAAAGGATTAAATCCACTATGGTGCATAGTGAAAATTTCATTGTCAAAGGGAAAATTTAAGCATTTATGCATGACTGACAAGACAACTTCCATAGAGCGTAGCCATGGGTAACCAAGCTTCACACATAATTGTTAAGACATTGAGATGATGGAGAATGAGACATTTTTTTTTTGGTCCAAGTTGTAAGGGAAGGTTGATCGACCCCATCGTAGGGAAAGAAAAACCATTATGCATTTTATCCATGCTTTCAGTTTATCATATGTTTCTTGATAGAGTTCATGCATGAGTAAGAATTCCTTAGTGATCACATTCTCTCCACAGACGGGATCCATTAATATCCCATTAGTGGGCTTTCCATTGATTTGGTCAGCTATGTAAAGAGGACCATCAGGTGCATTTCTAATTTTATCTTTAGATGGGAAAGCAATGTCAAGAGGCTTTTTAGTTCAGCCCTTATGAGGTTGAGTTTCAATCAACACAATTAAACCTTTTTCAGTAGTATCCATAGGAATTTTTTCAATAGTATCTATAGGACCTTGTTCAATAGTATCCATGTTGTCATCATTTGTGTCAAAATTAATCACATCATTCTTTGTAGTTTGACTAGCTTTGGAAAATGAAATGTTATGATTCGACATAGGGTTGGTAAAGATTTGCAAGTTTTGGTTGGAAGGGGAAATGAAATTTTTTCCTTGATCATCAACACCTCCAATTTGAAGTCGACCAGAATCTGTGAGGTCTTGCACAAGATGTTTAAGACACTTACAATTTTCCATGTCATGTCCATTTTGTCAGTGATAATAGAAATAGGAATTGGATCTAAAATTTGAAGGTAAAATCTTGTTACCGATCACGAGTTTTAATGAGAGGCAAGGTTATCACTTTATGTTCTAAAAGGTATGACATTGTGCTATGGAGGGTATCAGGTAAGGGAGTGAATTCCCTAGCTGGATCCCAAAATGTGAAAGGAGTTGGCTTATAGCTACCACTTGGGTATCAACATATTGAGTTGATTGAGGGGGATTTAGTTGAAGCAAGATTTTATTATGGTTTCTAAAAGGTTGATAATTGTTTTGGTTTTTGGATTCATACTTTTTAGGTCATCTAGAGGTGGGTTTTGTGTCATGACTACTAACCAAAATTTGATAATCATGAAGGGTAGTACACAAGTGTACAAAGGAAAGAAACTTCATCATGGTAAGCTTATCTTGTATCTTGGTTTGCAAGTTCTCAATGAACATCCGTTGAAGGTGAGGATCAAGAATCTTTACATTGATTTGGGAATAAAGCGATTGGTATCGTGAAATGAAGTGAGTAAGTTTATTATCATCCTTTTGCTTACATCTCATTAAATTGACTAAGGTCATCTTAGGAGTCATGTGCACTTGGAAATGGTTTATAAAGTCCTCAACAATTTCATTGAATGAAAAAATTAAGTTATTTGGTAATGATGAAAACCATTATAAGGTGGTATCCTTTAAGGACCTAGGGAAAAGCTTAGCCAAGAGCTTATCCTTAAGGACAAAATCACTACATAATGTGGTATAAGCGGAAACATGGTTAGAAGGATCTCCTTTCCCCCCATATTTCTCAAATCTAGGGATCTCTAGACCTTGTGGTATTGGCGTTCTCAATATCTCAAAGGATAAGGGATTACTTTTGACATAGTATGTAGGTTGGCCATTTTGATGTTGGTTTATGGTGGAAATTTGCTTTTGAAGGGATGAAACGGTTTGCAAAACTTGATTTATGATGGCATCATTGTTTGCATTTTGAGATGGAGGTGAATATGATGGAGGCACATATGTGTTCGAGGGAAAAATGAATGCAATGCTTATGGGAGGTAAAGTGGTATTAGATACATATGGCATGTGATGTCATGAAGGTACTAGGAGCACTAGTCGAAATACCCAAGGTAGGAATAACATTACTAGCAGGTTGCATCGTTGTTGTAACTTGAGGGTTGGTATAGGTAGGAATAGAGGCAATGGTTGTGAGAGGAGGAATGTGAGTTCCTCCTTGAATTTGGACATTGTTCGAAGGTTGAAAATCACTAGTAAGATTCCCAAAAATCTGAGCTAAGTTACACACAATTTCAACTCCTTCAATTTCAATCATGCAATGTATGTTATCTATGGTAGGGATAGCATTGGTTGAAATGATTTCAATACTCACTTGATTTTGTAGGTTTTCTAAGTCTTTGTGGATTTGGATTATGTTTTCTTGCAAAATAATAGCAACCATTATTTCAACACTTGCCACACTACTTGAAGGAAAAGAGTTGTTAAGGGTATGGTCCATACCTAGTGAACTGGTGTCAACACTAGTAGTGAAAGAGCTAGATAACCCAAGATCCATGATGATTGTGTTATCACAGGATGGCATGAGTCTCAAACTTTGTCTCACTATAGTATTAGCAATAGGAGACCAAGTTTTAAAGCTCATGCAAGGAACAATAAATGAATGCAATGAACACAAGATAAATGTTATTCTATAATTCCAATTCAAATGGAATTAAACTAAGTACACAGAAATGAATGAAATAGAAACTCTGCAAACTAAAATAGAAATATGACAATAGCCAACTAAAACACAAAATAAAAGTTTTTAATGTTGGAAAATGAAGTTTAAGATCTGAAATGGGACTAAATCACCCAAAGGGACGTAGGAGTCCTAGTTAGGGATTTTTAGGGATTCAAATGTTGATAAGCAGTCAACACATAATACCCAAAAATCAAGCAAAACCACCTATACTGGAACTAAATCACCTAGAGGGGTGTATGAGTCCCAGATTAAGGTTTTTGTACAAATTTTAGAAAATACTTAGTGAATTTTAGGTTTTTTTGTTTAAATGATGTCTAGACTAAGTGAATTTATAGATTCTAAATGAAATTCAATGATGCAAGAGGAAACAATTCAACCTATATGCACTTTCATTAATTCAACATTTAAAAACCCTAGATGCAAATTAACTAATGCAAAGTTAATATAAGATAGATCTAGGACTATGATGCACTCCAAATAAAAAATAAGGTGTTCTAAAGGCTAGGTTCACCAAAATGAAACCTAGAAAATAGGTTGGTCTATCTTTTAGGAGATGGAACTTGGGTTTAGGACCTATTTCACTTAGTTCATTCAAGGATACCTTAGAGATCTCAATCCAAGGATAAAATGAGGGAAAAAGATCTGCAATAAAGTTTCCTAGACTGTGATTAAAGAACATTTGAAGAGGGGTTCACCACCAAGCTAGGGCTTAGAAAGACAAGAAATGTAAATGAGCTGCAAGACCTAAACAAATGACCTAGAACTAAACTCAAATAAGAATAGTGAACTAAGAAAGTGTAGAGGTGCACCTGGAAACTCAAAGAAACTTGAACAGAGGTCTAAAATCTTGGAAATACTAATTTTTATGCACACTAGAACTCATACGCCAATAGGGGCAATTTAGTCCCAGTTTAGGGTTTCAGGCTGAAACCAGAATATGGAACTGCTGAATTAGGATCTACAAAAAATTCTAAAATAGGTATATTGGGACTCATACGCGACAAGTAGCGATTTAGTCCCAATATCAGGGTTTCTTTGAAACTATGATATCCTCTAGTGCTTTTCTATAGCTTTCCTCCTGCCAAATCTTTGGTTCTGTAATACTAAATTCTGCTTTGTAGGTGAATTTCTGTGATCTTGCAAACAATGTCACAACTTTGACAACTTGACAACTTTTCTCCAATCTTGCTCTTCAATGAATCTTCAACCTAAACCACCTAGATCTGCAATCACACATCAAAGAGAGGGAAAAATGTTGTTTTGTTAGTGGATAGGGGTTTGGCTTGGTTAAACCTCATTTTGGTAATCAAACCTTGAAATGAAATCAAATAGAAAGGAATGATGAATGAAAAAATAAGCTATGTTGCAACTCACCAAACCCTTGAACAAAAGGCTGCAAACTTGTAAGTAATGGCTAGCATGAATGTGGATCTTGAATCTTTCTTATATGTTATGGATCTTGACTTGAATGCTTGCTTGAATCATATAAACCCTACATCACAAATGTTAGCTCAAAAACAAACATGATGCATGGTGACTTTGACATGATGCTTGATTCTTGAATAATGCTCCAAAATGCTTGATAATCACTCTTGAATTATCTTGAATGCTCTTATGCTCTTGAATTTATAGAATGGTCAAGAGTTTAAGATCACATGTGCTCATTAAAGTTTCTAGGAGAAAATATGTGAAATAACCTTATATTTATACTTGTTTATGCCAAATTTCTTGAAATTACACACTACAAGCTGACATCAAATCTAGGAGAATAAAATCCTACTAAGAATTTGAATTCAAAATAGGTCTAAGCTAAGAGAAAACATACAATAGTTGGTGCCATGAGTCCCGATGGCTGGCTTTTGGGACATTTTTCCAGAAAGGCTTGGTTAATGTGACATCGGATCCAAGCCCTAAAACCCCAGGTGGGGCACATGTACGCCCAAGGTGGAGTATGAGTCATAGATCACTAAATTTGTGTTATACAATCCAAAATCACTAATTTTTTATTGGTCACTTGATATATGTCAAGATTATCCTTGGAAAGATGCATTAATTAAGGCTTGTGGATGCAAAATAGGACCAAATAAGGCATAAAGAAGCCCAATTTTAATAGGGAGGGCCCAAACAAATGTTAAAATGTAGAGGGATACATTTTTCTACACTACAATATGATTTTCTATGAAATTGTAGACACATAAAAATGACCTAGGATTGCAAGTTCTATTTTCTCCATATTCTTCTCAACATAATTAAAATATTTAATTATGTCCTATGGTCCATTAATTAAATAATGCATAATTATTTAATTATCTTGGTCCATTAATTCTTCTTGATTATTTAAATAAATAAAATAAAATTATTTATTTAAAATGGTCCCACTTTCTAATTTCTCTCTCTTAGTAAATAATTCAAACTAATTATTTACTGTCACATAACCTCACCATTTTGAATCAAATCAATTTTTAATTCAAAATAAAAAATTTCTTCCATGAATCAAGTAATTTCTAATATTATTTGATTTTCCATCACTCTCTTTTTTTGTGCCATTCTTATCTCCTTGTCACATACATTTTCAACCCTTGATTTTATTTTCTAAAATCAGACCTTGTTCATTCATTTCAAATTTACCCTAATGTTTACCTAACCCTAATTGTGGGTTGTCACATTAAATCTTGTCTATTGATTCTAGGGAATTTTCCAATCTTCAATCTTGGCCATTCATCCAAAATAACATTTTTTATAAAATGGAAACTTTGGTCTCATTTTGACATCTCTCAATCTCTTGGCATCTACGTCTCATGCAATCTTGTCTTAGGCATACTTCATCTCTTCGCATTTTTGACATCTTGACATTTGCATACTTTAGGCTTGCTTACTAGTTGCATAGTTACATAGTGTAGCATTTTGTGATCAAATCCTTCAACATTTCCTTAGGTCTTGGCATAGTCATAGATTTCTCACACAAAATTTGAGGGCAAACCACATTATTTGTAGCAAATAGAGAAGGTGCAATGGAGGTCAATCATGGAGGTTGAAGACACTAGGTAATATCTTTCTTTGTTTTCATGTTATTTCCTCCTTTGTACTTCATTGTTGTTTTGGGTTTTTATTTATTTATGCTCTAATCTACTAACCTAAATATTTCAGATAGTTACATTGGTGAATCTAACATGAAACACATCTTTTTATAGATTTTCATATGGCGTTTTGGCATTTTTGCAAGTATAGGTACAAAGAGCCGCATTTGTAGATTCCAGAATTGCAATTGTTGCATCATGACAGATGCATCCATAGAATTGAGCTGCATTTGCTAGCCTGAGAGATGCATTTTCTTTGATCTAACGCATTAGACCACCTGAACGACACATTTGCAAGCCGAGAAATATTTTCTGTGCAAAATGACGCATCCGCCTAGTAAATTCTAGTGTACAAATTTGAGACACATTTTCTGTGAAGAACGATGCATTTGCTCTGCTATGACGCAATCGCCTAGTAAAATTTTCTTTTCATTTTTTACAGAATTTTCCAAATTTCTCATTTCAAGTTAGTAGTGTAGGGGTTTTTCTGGTTACTAATATGTTGTTGTAGCATGTGACTTTAACTTTTTCATGGGTCCAAGGCATCTTTTTAGACTACTAACAAGTGGTTTTGTAGGTTTGATTGTCCAAGGGTTTTATTTTTGAAACCACTTGTGTTTTTTTTAGATTACAAAACACTTCCATTGGTGCTCTTAAAGATAACAACTATTTGTTTCATTTAGATTTAATTAGGAAGTGAAAGAAAATTACTTGATTCTGCTTGAAGGTGGTAAGTGATTATTCTCTCACCTTGTGCAAACTAGGTGATCAGAAAGCAAGAACCGTCTATTTTATGTTTTTAAACCTTAGAGGGGCCTGCCTCAAAAGAGGAAATGACTCCAACTAGTTTTTTGCTCGGGCCGGTATATAAAAGGATGAGTCTAAATTGTCGATTCCTCATGGTATGTAGGCCTTATCCGTGTAGTGCCATTCAAAAATGGGTACCTACCTTTTCTTTTAAAGGTATAAGATCCCCTAGTCTATTGGTTAAAGCCTTAAGTAGCTTGTTATACACTTGCAAGTTGTTGTGTCCCTGAGTATTCACTAGAACCCTTTTGTTTAGTGGCCAAAATCCCATCTATTTGCTAGTGCAACAACGGTCGTTGCAAAGGAATCCACATTCTCATAGTTCTTAGTAGAGGTGATCAACCTACCATGGGAGATTTATGGGGGTTGGAAGCTTGGTTGACCTAAGAAATGACTGCATTGTAAGGGGGAGCCTGTGTGGCCAAGTTTCTGAATTCATCTGCTAAGAATAAGTGTGGCTGGGGAAACCCATGTGGAACCTAGAAAATATAGTCCTTACCTAGCCTAGGGTTGTACTTGTCTTCATTGTGCATTTTTTCAAACAAAATATTATGTTTGCCAAGTTTTTTCTGAAACATTCAACAAATAAACACCTTTTAAAAACTTGGAAACAATTATTCAATTGAAAATAACTCTAAAAATTGGCCAAAATTACAAACAAATCGGACCTTCATTTAGCCTATAACACATTTTCCTTTTTGTGCACTGCATTTGCTCTGTTGTGCCACATTTGACACTTTCTGTAATGCATTCACTCTGATATTCTACTCTGTGTGATGCATCTTCCTATATTGCACCACATCTGATTTACTGAACACCGTAATTGCTTTGTCAAGCCACATCTATTATCTGTAATGCCACATTCACTGAAATCATGATGCATTTGACAAACTACAATGCATCTATGACCTAAAATGACACATTTTCTTGGCAAAAACAAAAACATTGTCACAGTCCAAACCCCAAGACCAAACTTGTCCAATTTTCTATCAAACATCTTTTTCTAGTAGCCTTAGTTAAACACCAGATCAAGAATTTCTCAAATCCTTCATTCTTTGCATCCTTTAGCTTGTATTCTTCCCATAGGTTCATCCTTGCAACTTTTTAGTTACATCCTTAAAGTCCATCATCATTTTCAGCCATAAACCAGTCTTTAGGTCCTCATTTCATTTGCAGATTTTGGAATAGGGAAACTTACCATACTTTGCAAAATCATTGCCTTCAAGAGTAGGTTGTCATTGGACTTAGTCAAAATCCTTCTTTTAAGTCATTATCCTTTTTGTGAGACTTTCCAACTCAAAAGTCTAGTTAGGAAACCTCACTTTATCATCTTGTCATTGTCATTTAGTCATACCAACAAGTCCCTTGATGATCCAAATTGAGACATAGATTAAGCTTTGGGTGGTCAAGTAAACCTTTTCTAAAATTCCATCATTACTTAGACCTTTGCATTTTCTTACCTTAGAACATTCAAAGTAATCTTGGTCCTCATTTTGCATACCTTATTCCTAAAAATCCAAAAAAAAAGTCCTTATTATCCTTTACCATTTGTCATTTCCTTTAGACAACATTGTCATAATGCATTCCTTATTGTCAAAAACCTTAAAAAATAGTTGCATTAGCATTCCTTTTTGTCATTATCTAGTTTTCATTTTCATCCCTCTTCCTAATTTGAGAAACTCCTTATATGGTTGAGAGTAGGCTTCAAAGAAAAAGAAGACAAATGGCTAATTTTGGACAAGACAACAACAATTATATCTTTTCCAATGACATGAATCAAAACATGAACCAAGACACATCCTTTATCAATACTTTCAATGAAATGAACATACAATCTTCTTCATGTAACCCCTTCGAATAATTCATACATAGAGATGAAAATGTAAATTTGTTTGTGGAATATTTAGAAGCTGCCACACAAAATCTTGAGTTGGCCTCCTTTGTGGAAGATTTAGTCTTACATGATCCGCAAAGATATATAACCATGCTATTGGACCAAGGGGCTAAACTGCCACATGGATTTGACATTAACACTCTAAGGGAAGCATCACCTGATCACAATGCCAACAACAACAATGCAAACAATGCTTCTTACACTAGTGAACCTCAAAACAATGCAAACAATTTTTCCCACACTAGTCAACCTCAAAACAATGCAAACAATGCCTCCCATACTAGTCAACCTCAAAATAATGCAAACAATACCTTTGTTGGTGCCACCTCACAAATTTCCACAAGCACTATCAATGCTACCGCTAATGACACATATAATCAGAACACCTCCAACACAATCAATGCAACATCCATTGGAGGGACACCAACTATGTCACAAGCCATGTCACAATCGATGCCTACAATGTCAACAACATCCTCAGTCAATTAGAGCTGCCTTTGGATCCTCAACAATGGTGGAAAGCTCTTCAAATCCCCTATTTGGAGCTTCATCTAGTGTCATGGGAACATCATCATCAAATCCTTTGATTGGGTCTTTGAATAATTCCTTCAAAACAAATTCATTCAACCTCTTTGGGGGAAGTAAACAACGTATTTCCATTCCAAAGCCACAACCAAATGTCAACACGTCATCACAACTTAATACCAATACCCACATTCCTCAAAGGTAGAACACCAACATTCCCCATGGAAAATTCTACCAAGGCAATCAGATGACACAACATATGACTTCATTTGGGCACCAAAATATTCAAGGTCAACGCATCACACAAATATTGACTAATATGGCTGGAGGACACATTCC
>VDFB02162003.1:0-13524 GCA_007258455.2 Sequoia sempervirens
TAGCAAAAAAAATTTTCTAAGTGTTGAAGTTATCCTCCACCACCCTCCAAATGCGCCCAAATTGCAAGTGAGTCAAAGAAGTCAACAAGTTTCATCCTGCACATATGATCAAATGCGCCCAAATGGGGCCAGCCAAGACAAAAATAAGGTAGGCGAAGAGTCACAAGATGGCGTTTATCCTCCTCCCCCTCTCAAATGCGCCCATGCAACAAAAGGTCAAAGGAGTCAAACAAATTTCGTCCTCCTCTACATATGAAATGCACCCAAAATGAATGCAAGTCAACAAGTCAAAGATTTTCATCCCTCACCTACATGGAAATGAATATTCCGAGCCAAAATTTTTTTTGATTTTCACAAATTATCAGATTACAACATTACAACAGTGCACCCGTTAAGGTTAGATGGATAAACCTAAACGTGCAAGAAAGCAACCCCAACCAGAATGGCGCCGATGATGGCGAGCATTGGTCAGAGGATCTGAAAGAAACTGCTTATGCTGTAACTCTAACCAGAATGGCACCGATGATGGTGAGCATTGGTCAGAGGATCTTCTACACTATTATAGAAAGGAACTCAACGTCAAGTATGTGCTACCCAATCCAATACGGAGTGAGGGGCGACCATATGACGGAGTGAATACAGAAAGCAAATGCTTGAAATAAAATGCTGAAGCTGAAACTGCTCAACACCCAGAATGTGCTTGCTCACCCAGAATGGGAAGTAGCGACCATAGGGCGGAGTTTACTATTTCAAACTATTACTAAAAGCAAGAGCGAGAATTACAAATAATGACAAAGCAATATTACGAACACTGGTCAGTACTACTGCCAGTATACAAATATAATGATTGCCTGCAATGTCAAGATATTAGATGCTTCTCAAATGAAATGTTCAACAATGAATCTGCTACAATCTTTAAGTAATTTCACAGTGTCATTACAATCATATAATGCAGATTTCTGTATGCTGTTCTGACAGATCTGTACTTTAAAAATGAATAACCAGCAACTTACAAAACCAAGATAATGTTCACAACTTGTTCCAGAGTCATCCGATTAACACGAAACCTGATGCAAAATGTCCTAATAATGATGGCGACCAAACAGAGACTCTACAACTGATCACAAAGTTTCAGATTTATTTTTCACGGATCCCAAGACAAAAACAAAAGGTACGGCCCAGCTGAAAGGTACGGCCTTCTCTTAAAATTTCAATTCTTAACAATAAAATCTGAAAACCTAGGAATTGGGGCGCCTACCCTAGACAATGAGAAATAGATGATACCCAGAACTCTTTTTTTTGTATTTTTTGATTTACAATCGAAAATGTGAATCTGCTGTAGTAAAAGATGCTAAAAGCTGAAACAATAAATACCAACTAATGATCTAACAATGCAATGCGGAACACAAACTGGATGAACTAAGATGTACTCACAAACGACTGAATTTCACCACTTGATGTTGTCTCTCAAACACGAAGTGATGCCCAATACTAGGAGGCCTTCATTCCTCGAAGCGATCCAGAGTCAATCCGGCAGCATAACAGTGTATTTTCCAAAGATACCCCAATGAAGCACCAAGACTCCTCTTTATAACCTTCAATTGACTTTGCAAAACCCTAAAATCAGCTTTTAGGTCAAACTTCACCTTCCTCAAGATTGGGCGTACTTTCTCCTTAAGGCTTAATAAATGATATTTTAATTAAAACATCATACTTTGATTAAAGCGCCCATCATACCCTGCTTTGACTTAGGGAAATATTAAATCATTTCATAATGAAGGCGCCCACCTCAAGGAACCACCTTTTAAACACAACATTAAGTCATTAAGTCTAAGCCCATGGTCAACGTTTAATTATAATAATTAAAACATGACTTTTTAATTTAAATGACTTAGCTTATTTCTCCGACAGTGCCCTGAAGCCAAAACTGAAGAAGTCAACTGATCATTCTGAAGCCGAGAGTCAACCATCCTGAGCACATCTGGAAACTGCCAAAAATAGAATTTACTAAAAATAGTAAATTCCAAAAAGTACTCTGAATGCTGAGACGAACATACCACTGCGAAGCCCTCTGAAAACCCAGAAGGAATCCGCCATTAAAACTATCATCTCCGAGCAATGATCTCCTCAAAATTAGGAAACCCTAATTTTAACCTCCGACTAGCCTCCGGGTTCCCAAATAAAGGCTAACGGTCACTGAAAGTGTCAGGCTTGAAGTGGGGACGTGCGAAATGCGCCCAAAAGAGGGCATGTGAAGATGAAAACGGAGAAGTTGAAGAGTCATCCTCCATGCAAGCCAAAATGCGCTCAAGTTGAAGTTATAAAAGTGAATGAAGAGTGGTGAACAAGGTAAAAGGTGAGTAAAATACTCCAAGGCGTGGTCAAAGCAAGGTAAATGCTAGGCGTGGTTGTTATCTCTCTTCAAGTCCTAAATGCGCCCAAGGTGATATGTGTTATAAAGTGTTAGAAAATATTGCAAGGTGGTGAAAATTAATGTTGCCTAGGCGTTGGAAGTGAAGTCTTCTAGCTAGGGTAATGTGCGCCCAAGACACAAAGAGGAGAAATTTAATATGCAAGGGTGATGAAGTGAAAACAAAATAAGAGGCGTTGAAAGTGCTAAGTGTTGAAGATTTTTTTTTTTAAAAAACAAGATGAATATTCCTCATGAATTGTGATGTGCGCCTAAGTACAAGATGATGAATAAAATAAAACGTGTTGAGTGTGATGTGCTTTCAAGAAATATTTTCTAAGAGAAGTTGATGAATTTTCTCACCACTGGAGGATGAATGAAGTTGGAATTTTCTCTAAGGCAAAATTTTCAGATGATTTAAAATTTTTCTAAGGAAAAGTATTTTCTTCCTTAGAAAATACGCCTAGAACTCAAGGTGATGAATTTTCTTCTTAAACCGCGAGCAAATTTTTCAGAGATGAAGTCAGAAGATGATGGCAATACAGGATGAATTCAAAATTCTCAAGTCAGAGCAACAGGATGTTCACGGAGATGAAGAATGGATTTAAATTGATGGAGTAATATTTTCTAAGATTCACAATTTAAAAAATTAAATGAACCCGTTCGTTGGGTACTCATGGATTCGAAGCGTTCTGGAGAAAATTCTCTTCTGGGTACTGGACATTTGTGATGGTAGATGGATTTCCATGTCTTCGGCACTTTGCCAACACTTTTTCAGTGAAGAATTTAATCAGTGCTCAAATTGTGAAATTTTCCTAAGGAAAATTTAAAATTCTCTAAGGCAAAGTGAATAAAATGTGTTTTCAGGACGAATTTCTCCGGACAACGAATTTGAAGTAAATTGCCTAGATGATTTTGATTGAATTCTTCGATGATGAGTTTTTCGGAGCTGAAGAGAAGTAAATTCGAATTCAAGTGACAGAGCTCCGGCTGGTGAATTAAAAAGATGAATTTGAATTAAATTTTTCGAAAGTAAATTCAAAAGATGCCAGTCAAAGTTGAACTTCTAGAAGGTTGGGATTCTCGGACAAGTGTTAGGAACACCAGAGAGGGAAATTCAAACGAAGTAGTGGAAATTTAATGCACTGCCTATACTTAGCTCCTTCTAGAATCCAATTTTTGCTATAAGATTGAGAAGTTTCTCACTTCTTTTTCACAGCTGAGGAGAATTCGATTTGCTCTGAGTTAGACATTGCAGTGAGTTGCTGAAGATTGGATTGTTGAGGCTTGAAGAAGTTCGAAATTTTGCTAAGTCTCAGAGTTGCTGAGTGAAAGGCGTTGGAAGTTCTGGATTGCTGAAGTTTGAATTTGCTATTGCTGAAGCTAAGAGGGACGCCTTGAAGTGAGAAATTTCAAAGAGTTTAAGAGGTGCGAATTTGCTTGAGTTGTTGCTAAAGCTCGATTTGTTGCTAAAGTTTGAAGTTGCCAGTGCAAGAGAAGAAATTTCGATTTGAAGAAGTCATATTGCTGAAAGGACGCCTTGAAGTAAGAAGTTTCAAGACCATATTGAAGTGCGCACTTGCTAAGTGCGAAGTACGAATTTATCAAAGTTCAAGTTGCTAATTGAAATTGTTGAAAGTAGTGAAGTCGTTGAAGCTTGCTTGGAAATTTGTTTCTAAGTGATTGAAGTTCGAAACCTTGTGAAGGAGAAGTTGAGGTTTGCAGATGAATAGAATGTTGCAACTTCTCAAATTTTAAAAAAGTCGACTGGCAGCTCTGGAAGGTATTTTATTTATTTTTCTAGATTGCTGATGAATGTTTATTGTTCTGCAGATGGCTGAGGCAAGGGCGACTGGAAAAGATAACAATGGTGCATCCAGACAGGCTGTGATCAAGAAGCTGAGCAAGACATTTATGCCAAAGTCAAAATTCATTTCGAAGTTGGGCAAGCTGACAGATACCAACTTGGGCTCCGTCAACCTAGAGACTTTCAAGAACAGAATGCTGGGGATTGGTAGTCACCGACCTTCGACTACTTCGCACAATATTGTTCGAAGCAGATTATATGCAGCTACTGGTTTCCCACTAGCCATTTAGTGTTCGGAGCTGATAATGGAGGGTGCCAACTGCTATGAGAAGGATCACAGGTCGATCATGTCACTAGATGGCCAAGTGCTCGCCAACCTCACTCCTGCTGCCATTGGTGAAGCTTTCGAGATCCCGGTACATAGAAACATGGTTCACAAATCCAGAGAGCGAGCTGAGCGGATGTATGCTTCTGCATTCGAGAGATGCACGGAGACAATCAATACTCACTGGATGAGCAATCCCAAGCCTTCTCGTACGAAGCTGTCGAAGCAAATCATAGCGGAGGACTTGAAGCAGGAATACTATGACCTCATCATGATGCTGAGCAGAGTTGGTGGTTGCCCACAGTCCTTTATTTTCGAGCCATGGATGTTCTACTACATCAACCTCGTGCTGGAAGGGAAAGACTACGTCAACTGGGCCGAGATGATCAGTGACAATTTGCATGAGCAGCTCCTGAGCCTGAGAAGGACGAAGACGTTTTACATGAGCTCTTACATCATTTACATGCTGGCTCGTATGACGAAGTATAGAGGAATCTCTTACAAGGAACCTGTTGGTTGTGGCTCTCACCAGTTCAAAATCCATGAGGCTTGTCCACAGTTACACCTGGCTAGTACTACTCATTACAAGCGTGTCAATGACGCCTTCACCATGCACATCACGAGATTGCTTCAGGAGCGGTTGCATCACAGAATCTTGAGGGAGGCCCAGGAATTGATTGAAAGGTATGGGTGCTAGTTTATTCAGTTTCCGAAGTTTTCTTACATAAGGCTGCAAGGTTTTTCATCATATCCATATAGGCTACCTAAGTACCCAACCGATAGAATTTTGATGTTAGAGATATCTAGGCAATTGCTCGCCTACGATAAGATTCAAAAGAAAAAGAGGAGAATTGACTTCCCATTGTCATGGGAAACTTCGGATGATGGAAAGTGTCCTACATTTCGGTGACTAGAGTCGAGAGTGAACTTCAATTTTATCTTTCTATCACACCGGCCCGGCGGGGACTATGATCATATAATAACATCAAATGGGTCTTGTCCCGGAGGAGTTTAAGCACAAGGCAAATATTGAGATTATTGGGCTGATGCATGGATGAGATTGAAGTCGGGGAAAAGAATGTTCTCGGTTGCCAATCACCATAATTAGAGTGTGAAAGTTGTTCAGTTCGGAACCGGTGAATGAGGACATGGACATTGTACATCAGTTATCTTGGCTGATAGAGATACTCCCTTCTCGGATTGGTCAGAACCTAAGATTGCAGATTTGGATACACTTTCTATCCCGGTCCTAACATTTACTAGAGCATGGGTTGATAGGCGTGTGAATAGGTTGAAGAGTAGGTCAATTGCTTTGACTTACAATTTGATGGGAGATCACAGGACACCCACCACCGGCAGGAAAAAACAAATCACACGAGGTCCAGAGTCTAAAAAGAAAGAGCCAGTTCGGCAGGAGCCCGTTTAGCCAGAACCTCCACGAGTTGCAGTTGAGTCACCCACGCCATTGGAGCCACGTTCTCCAAGTATCCAGGAGGTTTCTTTATTTGCTGATCAGAGGAATGTATTGAATCAGGTGCAAGTAGTATAGGAAAATAATCAGCCTCCACGGAGAGAGTCAGTTGGCCAGAGCGTCAATGCACCTAGTAGAGTTGATCAGCAGACTGATGAGGGGACTACCACTGACCCTCAGTTTCAGCAAGAGTTAGAAGCGGCTATGGAGGATGATGATGATATAGTTTTAGGAGACACTTAGCCACTTGAGGACGATGAGCCTCACCTGAATGATGTAGAAGTTGAACAAGTTCGAGAAGTAGAGGCACAGGAGCAACAACCCTTTGATATATAGTATACAGTACCTGATTGGCTCAAGGATAGGATGAGGGAGAAGCCCGGTGATTGATCAGGTTGAAATGGAAGAATTCTTGAGCGGGATCCAGCGGCGCCTCCACGAGAAGAAGAGGGCACGAAAGTTTTGAAGATCTCCAGCGATGAGGATGGCTCGCTGCTTCACATTGCGTGCCATAGATTGATTGTGGCCAGAGATAGGCGGTACACGAAATTATGTGGTCACAACTTTGAACAAGGGCGTACAGTGCGGTGCGAGGTGTGATAACTCCTACCTTGCCCTCAAGGACAGGTTATTCAAAAAGGAAGGAAAGTATAAGAAATTGAAAAGAGAGCATAAGGCTTTGATTGGATATGTGCAGCAGCTGTCTCGTCCTCGTGGACAGGAAATTCCAGTGATAGAGCTTCCACCTAAGATACCCAAAGAGTCAATCAGTGGCTTGTTGGAGTTAGGAAAGATGGCGCAGGAGGCAGACAAGTGGGTCACGGGAGTTCGTGCTGAGACAGAAAAGTTTATGGAGGACCTCGCTTTTGCTTTTCAACAGGCTTCTAGTATTTTGGCACGGATGGAGGCAGTTGATCAGGCTTGGGGAGATGCTTCTGTTTATCAGAGCAAAGTTATTCAGCGTCTTGAGGCATTGAGGCATGTTCCGTTGCGATTGCTGATTGATGGAGGCGTCATTCAGGAGAATGACAGATATGATTTCTCTAGATGGTATTCTTCAGCAATCACGGGACGTGGTTTCTTCGACACAGCACAGGTAGATTCAGCCTGGGTACGGAAGGCTATGGCCAATACTATTGATGGAGTTCAGAATACTTTTGAGGCCATATTTGCTAGGCGGTTGAATCCGGATGAAGTTAATGTTGATAATTTGAGGGGTAGGCTGGTGCCTTTCTTTTCAGAGGTGAAGACCTTCACACAGGATGACTTTTAGAACACCTCCACTTTCTCCAGTTTGATTCAGAGCACGCAGGATTCCTTAGCTGCTTGGAGAAAATCTTGTGCACGGCATGAGACGTCAGTCACGGTGCTAGAGTTCCAGCTAGATTGTGTTCCACCTATTTCAGTTCAAGAAGTTGAGGCTGTACTTGGCAGGTTCGTTGAGTTTGCAGCCAGAGAGAAGGAGAATGGGAATGCACTGCTGGACGAGGATCTTCTAGAAGACTGATTGTGGGCATTTATTGCCTTTACTATTTTCGGGAGTGAGTGGGAATCTTTGTTCATTTATTACACCACTCCCCATTCTGGTAGTTTTTAGGGTTAGGGCTGAGGTGGCTTAATCTTAGCCACTCTTTTGATTGTAATCTTAGCTGTCCATTGGACTGGGCTACCTATATAAGGGGGAGTCCCCCTCATTTGTACCTCATTAGATTAGACATTAGAGATTAGACACTAGCATTAGATTTGGAGATCAGAGTAGAGGCATTTTGTTTGATAGTATAGCATAGTGTGGAGAAGAAAGAAAGTTTTCCTTTTGAAAACTTTTGTGGAGATTGTTGTGTAAAACTTTCATGATAATAGATCTTTTCATTGATGGTGGAATTCGTCTTTGTCATGGATAGCTAGCAAGGTCTCTTCATCCTTTTGAATCCAAGTAGCATAAAGTAGCGTAATTTCCATTTCATGCAAGTAGTTTACTTTGGATGTGTGGTGCTTTATTGAGGTAGCTTCATTTCATTCAATACCACTAGCAGCTTGTTGATGATAAGTTCGCCTTGTGTGGTCAACTGGAGATTACCTTGAGTTTAACTTCGATTGTGATTTGTATACTTATATGCATCGTTTTGATGGTGTATGTATGCAAAATTTTATTCTGAACATCTTTTGCTATCCCTTTGAAGATTGCACCAATTTTCCTGAAGTTGTCCGACGTGAGGCTAGGTGAAATTCGGTTGAAGTCTATTGAAATCAAACGCCACATATCTTGCATTTAGGATAGAATATAAGTTTCTTAGGCCCTATACTCATTTACTTTCCGCACATTTCTGATTAGCTTTAGGAAAACGAACTTATTGCCAAATCACACGCACAAAATTCCCTTCAAATCATCTACCTACTGTTAACTGCAAGAAGCCTGAATAATTGTGTAAGTCCCCTCGTAAGAACACAGCAATACACATCAAACCAACTGAGGCTATTCCAAGTATTTTGGAACCTTGGAGTTGAACGTGTGATCTATCTCGCAATCTTAGCACACGGAATACTTTGATCAAGAGAGAACGAAGTAGCCTTCGGACAACTTTGTTCTTCGGCTGATTGGTGAGGTCACAAAAATCACATCAACACAACCCTGCTACCTTACTATAGCAATAGATCAAACATATATACTCAACTAGTAATGCCTTCCCAATTGGGTCGGCCATGATCCCAAATTTAAATATTATTTTTAATAATCTAACTTTATATTTAATATTATTATTAAATGCAGACACAGTGTTTAAAAACACTTTTGTGTTTTCCCTCCAAAAATCAGTTATAGTAATTTTGGGGACATGACAGTTTTCTCTCATGTTTAGGTTTGATTTTTGTTGTTAAAGTATAAAAGCTCAAGAAAGAGATGTCAGCCAAAGCTCCTCACTCTCTGCTCTATACTTTGCATTGAGTGATGTCAAATCATTTTTCTAATACTTTGCTACCTCCTCCTCTAGCTATATTGCCTCTATAAAAAAGTGACTATAGGTAGTTTGGAACCTTAGCTGGCCTAGATGTTTTCTAAGTTCTGTAATTTTCTCTTGGAGCAAAAGATCCCTCTATATCACTGTTAACAATAGGAATAGCCATGGAGATAGGACCTAGAATTTGAAATGCTCAAGTGAAAAGGTCAATGAATTGTTTCTATCCCTCCTTTAAGGACTCAATAGTTTCAAAGCATTCCCTTTCTTTATTCTAACCCAACATTTTCACACATTTATTTATGTTTTGTGGTGGAATATGGGTTTGCTGAAACTTCCTTTGTTCTCTCTACTGATATCTTATTTTCCTTTCACTATATGAAATTCACAAACCAACACTCCTTATAACACCTCATAATGGCCAAATTGTCGCTTTGATACCACTGTTAGAATCCCTATCTGAAGGAACGCACTAACATGCAAATTCCAAAACCAAAAGAATGAATTTGCAACACAAAATTTCTAAGCAGCTGTATATATATTTGTATTTTTTGTTTATTTGAATGTGAAAAAGTGCAAGGAAAATAACATAAATATAAATGATACAATAAACTGAAACAAACATTTTATATTTGTATCCAGTAAATGATAGATAATTATTACAAAGGAAAGTAGGGTCTTTGTTACGTGGTTTTGTGACCGCACCAAACAGCGAGAACAAAATAGTCCGGAGGCTATTCCATTCTCTCTTGATCAAAGTATTCCGTGTGCTAAGATTGCGAGAAAGTTCGCACGTTCAACTCCAAGGTTCCTTTAATGCGAATAGACCCAGTTCGGTTGATGTGTATTTGCTGTGTTCTTACGAGGGGACTTACACAATTGTTCAGACTTCTTGCAGTTAGCAGCTAATGTATGATTTTGAAGGGGAATTCTTGCGTATGATTTGGCAATGTGGTTCTTTTCCTAAAGAATAATCAGAAATGTGCTGAAAGTAAAGGGTGTAAGGCCTAAGAAATTTATATTCTACTCTAGATGCAAGATATGTGGGATTCAGTTTTGGCAGACTTCAACCAAATTTCACCTAGCCTCACGTTGGACAGCCTCAGCAAAATCGGTGCAATCTTCAAGGGGATAGCAAAAGATGTTCAAATTATGACTCAACATGCATACACCATCACAACGATGCATATAAGCATACAAATCACAATTGAAGTTAAACACAAAATAACTTCCAGTCGACCACGCAAGGAAAACTTATCATCAACAAGTTGCTAGTGGTATGGAATAAAGAAGCTACCTCAACAAAAATACCACACATCAAAGTAAACTACTTGCATGAAATTAAGCTACTTGGATTCGAAAGGAAGAAGAGACCTTGCTAGCTATTTATGACAAGACGAATTCCACCATCAATGAAAAGATCAATTATCATAAAAAGTGTTACACAACAATCTCCCAAAAGTTTTCAAAGGGAAAACTTTCTTTCTCTTCCACACTAACAAAATGATCTACTATGCTCTACTATGCAATCTCTCCAATCTCTAGCTCTAATGCTAATTCCTGATCTAATCCAATACAAATGAGGGGGACTCCCCCTTTTATAGCTAGCCAAGTCCCAAAAGACGGCTAGGGTTACAATCAATAGAGTGGCCAGAATCGTGCCACCTCAGCCCTAACCCTAAAAACTGCCAGAATAGGGAGTGGTACATTAAATGAATCAAAGATTCCCACTCACTCCCAAAATAGTAAATGTAATAAATGTCCACATTCAGTCTTCTAGAAGATCCTCGTCCAGTAGTGCGTTCCCACTTGCCTTCTCTCTGACTGCCATCTCCACGAATCTGCGAAGCACGGCCTCAACCTCATGAACTGAAATAGGCGGAATGCAATCTAGCTGAAACTCTAATACTGTGACTGAATGCTCATGCCTCGTACAAGATTTTCTCCAAGCAGCTAAGGAGTCCTGCGTGTTCTGGATCAAAGTGGAGAAAGTAGCAGTATTCTCGAAATCATCCTGTACAAAGGTCTTAACGTCTGCAAAGAAAGGCACCAGCAAACCCCTCAAATTATCAACACTTATCTCATCTGGATTCAACCGCCTAGCAAATATGGCCTCAAAAGTGTTCTGAACTCCATCTATAATGTTGGCCATAGCCTTATGTACTCTAGCTGAATCCGCTTGTGCCGCATCGAAGAAGCCACGCCCTGTGATCGCCGAAGAATACCACCGAGAGAAATCATATCGGTCATTCTCCTGAATGACGCCTCCATCAATCAGCAACTGCAATGGCACATGCCTCAATACCTCAAGACGCTGGATCACCTTACTCGATAGATAAAGGCATCGCCCCAAGCATGATCCCTTTGCATCTGTCAGAGTGTCAAAATACTAGAGGAAGGCTGTGAAAAGCGAGAAGCAAGATCCTCCATAAATTTCTCTCTGTCAGCCACGAACTCACTGTGACCCATTTATCACTTCACGTGCCATCCTCCCCAACTCTACCACGCCGCTGATCGACTCTCTAGGTACATCTGCTGGAGGCTCTATCACTGGTACATCCTGCCCTCGAGAACGAGATAACTGCTGTACATATCCAATTAAGGCTTTGTGTTCTCGTTTCAACCTTTTGTATTTTCCTTCTTTCTTGAACAACCTATCCTTGAGGGCGAGGAAGGAGTTATCACACTCCTCAACAATCTGAGCACCAGTGGGGCGTCCCAAATCCAAAGTCGTGACCACATAATTCTCAGGAACTGCTTCATTCCGGTCACACTCAACTCTTGGAACAGCAACGTGAAGAGTACGAGAGCCATCCTCCTCAGTGGATATCTTCGAAAACTTTCTTGCTTTCTTCTTCTGTGGAGGGGCACTGATCCTGTTCAGAAACTCCTCCATCTCAACTGTTGGATCAGGCTCCTCGTTGGGGCTTCTTCTCATTCTGTCCTTAAGCCAATCGGGCACATCATACTGTATGTCAAAGGGCTGCTGCTCCTGTGCCTCTACTTCTCTGACTTGTTCAACTTCTTCATCATTCTGGCGAGGCTCATCGTCCTCAAGTGGCTGAGTATCACCTGACACTATATCATCATCTTCGTTCATAGCCTCCTCTAACTCCTGCTGAAACTGAGGGTCAGTAATAGTCCCCTCATCATCCTGCTGATCAATCCTAACAGGTGCGTTGACACTCTGGCCAACTGACTCTCTCCGTGGAGGCTGAATATCGTCCTGTACTACCTGCACCTGATTCAATACAATCCTCTGATCAACAAATAAAGACACCTCCTGTATGCTTGGAGAACGTGTCTCCAAGGGTGTTGCCATTGTGACTCGTGGAGGCTCTGGCTGAATAGGCTCCTGTCGAACTATTTCCTTCTTCCTGGACTCTGGACCTCTTGTAATCTGTTTCTTCCTGCCAGTGGTGGGCGTCCTGTGATCTCCCATCATGTTGTAAGTCAAAGCAATTGACCTACTCTTCAATCTATTCACCTTTCTATCAACCCATGCTCTAGTAAATGTCATAACTGGGATGGAAAGAGTATCTAAATCAGCAACCTCGGGCTCTGACCAATCGGGAGGTGGAAGTGGAGTATCTCGAACAGCTGCATAATCAGGATGTACAACATCCATATCCTCGTTCACCTGGTCTGGAACCGGTACTACCTCACACTCCCTGATCAGAGTAATAGGCAATCGAGAGAACATCCTCTTCCTTACTTCAATCTCATCAACTGCATCAGCCCAATAATCTTCTATGGTCGCCTTATGTTTGAACTCCTCCAACAGAACCCAATTGATGTTATGATGTGGGTCGTAGTGCTGTCGGCTAGTATGATATGAGAAATGATAAAATTGAAGCTCACTTTCAGCCTCTCTAGCTGCCTGCATCGAAGGACACACCTCATCCGAGTTGCCCATTACAATTGGAAATTCTATCCCTCCCTTCTTTTTCTTCTTTTGGATTTTATCAAAGGCTAGCAACTGTCTAGATATCTCTAGCATCAATATTCTATCTGTTGGGTATTTAGGCAGCCTATACGGGTATGATGAGAAACCTTGCAGCCTAATGTAAGAGAATCTCGGAAATTGTATGAACCAACACCCATACCTTTCAATTAACTCCTGGGCTTCCTTCGAGATTCTGTGTTGCAATCGCTCCTGCAGCAGCCTCGTGATGTACATGGTGAATGAGTCGTTGACACGCTTGTAGTGGGTTGTGCTCGACAGGTGCAACTGTGGATAGGCGTCATAGATTTTGAACTGATGAGAGCCACATCCAACAGGCTCCTTGTAAGATATCCCCCTGTACTTCGTCTTCCGTGCCAACATATAAATGACATAGGAGCTCATGTAAAATGTCTTCGTTCTCCTCAAGCTTAGGAGCTGCTCGTGCAAGTTGTCACTGATCATCGCAGCCCAATTGACATAGTCTTTTCCTTCTAGCACCAGGTTGATGTAGTAAAACATCCAGGGTTCAAAAATGAATAATTGTGCACAACCTCCAACCCTGCTCAGCATCATGATGAGATCACAGTATTCTTGCTTCAAGTCATCCGCTATGA
>VDFB02162004.1:0-22661 GCA_007258455.2 Sequoia sempervirens
TTTGTTCAAGGTATAAGTGCAAGATCTAAACTCCCTAAGTTTGATAGGCTAAGATCTGACTGTCTTCAAGAAGAATCCAGACTCTCTTCTAAAGAGAATAAACAAAAGAAAATAGATGAAGACATTCTTGCACTCAACTCAACATCTAATAAACAGAGTAAGAAAAAATCCTTCAAGAAAGGGTCTTCCAAAAGAAAGAGAAATTCCAATGGAAAGGGATCTCATAAGAAGAAAGATATCTCTCAAGTACAATGCTTTAGATGTGATCAATATGGTCACTATGCAATGAAGTGCCCTGATAGGACTAAACAACAAACTTCCTTTGCTAAAGTAGGAAAGTCAAATTCAGATCATGAACCTGAGAACTTTGTGTTCTATTCAGCCCTATCTAGTCAAGTATCCGACCACACTCTCAACTGGGTGATTGACAGTGGTGCCTCTAGACATATCACAGGATTCAGAGAACACTTAGATACTTTGACCGAAAGGATTGATGAAGAAGTAACCATCGGGGATGATTCAGCACACCCAGTAAGAGGGGTTGGAACTTGCTCCATCAAGTTGAAATCTGGGCTTTCTCTTCAACTCACTGAAGTCTTGTTTGTACCTGGAATAAAGAGGAATCTTATATCCATCTCTGCCCTTGAAGACAATGGTTATAGAGTTACCTTTATAGATGGAAAAGTTCTTGCTTGGCCTAAAAACTAAACTATCAAGAAAGCCCTAACCATAGGCGTAAGACAAGGGTACCTTTATAAACTATGCACTGAAGTTAATCAAGCCCTTACCCTTGACACCTTTGATTCAAATGAGATTTGGCATAGAAGATTAGGTCACCTTCATTTCCGTGCCCTACCTTCTATGGGAAAACTTGTAACAGGCTTACCTAAGTTAAAACCATCTCATGAAGGAACTTGCAAAGGTTGTGCCTTAGGGAAGAATTCAAAGGGATTCTTTCCCTCTAGTTTGAGCAAAACTCTTAATGTGTTAGAACTGGTTCACTCAGACTTATGTGGACCCATGTCTGTACCCTCTAAGGCAGGATTTCTTTACTATGTCATAATTTTAGATGACTTCTCTAGGAAAACCTGGATCTATTTCCTTAAGTGTAAAGAATCAATAGAAATCCTCAAAAAGTTCAAAGAGTTCAAAGCCCTTTCTGAAAATTTCTCCGGAAAGAAAATAAAAACCTTAAGGACAGACAATGGGAAAGAATACACCTCTGAGATTTTTAAGGAATTTTGCCTAGAAGCTGGAATTAAGAGGGAGTTCACAGTTGCCTACAATCCCCAACAAAATGGGGTTGCTGAAAGGAAAAACAGAACCATTGTAGAAGCTGCTAAAGCAATGCTACTTGACCAAAACATTGATACTTCTTTCTGGGCAGAAGCATCTAGGACTGCTGTCTATATTCAAAATAGATGTCCTCATTCCCATCTTGATAACAAAACTCCTGAAGAAGCCTTTACCGGCGTGAAACTTGACATCAGTCATTTTAGGATCTTTGGCTGTCCTGTCTATATTCATGTACCTAAAGAGAAGAGATTCAAACTAGAACCTTCCGGAAAGAAGGGGGTGTTTATGGGTTATAGTGAAAATTCCAAAGCGTACAGGATTTACATTCCCGGGCAGAATCAAATTGAGTTGAGTCGAGATGTCATCTTTGAAGAAGACATTGCATTCAAAAGGGCAAGAAGCTCCTCTGAGATAGAAACCCTTTCCCCTAGAGTACCTGAGATGGAACCTGATTCTGAGATTCAGAGGGAGCATTCTGAGGAAATGTCACACGAACTTCCATCAAGTGAGAATTCAAATGACAATAACATAAAGAGACCACTTTGGGCCAGGAAGATGCTCAAAGAAGTTGAGGTTCATGCAGCACCCAAAGGAACGTTCAGGGAGAGTAAAAGACCCAAACATTTCTCTGGCTATGTTGCTCTAATAAACAACATCTTAAACTCAGAACCTGACAGTGTTACAGAAGCCCTCCAACATCAAGCATGGAAGGATGCAATGACTGAGGAATACCAATCTATTCTTAAGAATGATGTATGGGTTATAGTGCCTAGACCTAAAGAGAAATCTGTTGTCTCTTCCAAATGGCTCTTCAAAATCAAGCATGTTGCTGATGGTAGTATAGAAAAATATAAAGCACGTTTTGTGGCAAGAGGTTTTTCACAAAAGGAAGGTATTGATTACGAAGAAACATTTGCACCTGTTGCCCGTTACACATTAGTGAGAGCAGTGTTAGCCATTGCAACAGCTAAAGGTTGGAAGATCCATCAAATGGATGTGAAAACTGCCTTCCTAAATGGAACCATTGAAGAGGAAGTCTATTTGGAACAGCCCGAAGGCTTTGTGATACATAAATCTGACTCACATGTATGCAGATTGAAGAAAGCCCTCTATGGACTTAAACAAGCTCCCAGGGTTTGGTATGAAAGAATTGACAGCTATCTCTTGGGATTAGGATTTTCAAAGAATGATGCCGACTCCAACCTCTACTTCAAGATAATCAATGGAGATATGCTGATAATTATTTTATATGTTGATGACCTGTTGATAACTGTTGATAACAGGAGAAGATCACCTTATTGCTCAAGGGAAGCAGGATCTAATTGCTGAATTTGACATGAAAGACTTGGGCATTTTACACTACTTTCTAGGTTTAGAAGTATGGCAGAAATCAGAGGGCATCATTCTAAACCAAGGAAAGTATACTATTGATATCCTGAAGAAATTTGGAATGTTAGACTGTAGACCGATGTCTACACCTATGGAAACCAACCTTCACAAGTTGAAAGAAGCAGCAACAGAATCCAAGTGTGCAGATCCAACCCTTTACAGACAGATGATTGGATCCTTGATGTATCTGGTTAACACCAAACCTGATATTTGCTATGCGGTGAATGTTCTCAGTCAGTTCATGTGTGAACCAAAGGAAATTCACTTAATGGCAGTGAAACATATTTTTAGATATCTTCAAGGCACTATTGGATATGGTCTTCTCTACAAGAAAGTTCATCTAGATCTACATGGGTACTCTGATTCCGATTGGGCTGGAAGTGTAACCAATCGAAAAAACACATCAGGATGTTGCTTCAGTTTAGGATCAACTATGATCTCCTGGATTTGCAGAAAACAATCTTCAGTTGCACAGAGCTCAACAGAAGCAGAATACATTGCAGCCTCAATGGGAGCAAGAGAAGCAGTATGGCTTCGTAAGTTGATTGTGGGACTCTTTGGTGAACCCTTAAATCCTACAATCATTCATTGTGACAATCAGAGTTGCATCAAACTCTCTGTAAATCCTGTGTTCCATGATAGATCTAAGCACATTGAGATCCCCTATCATTATGTTAGAGACATGGTGGAAAGGAAAGTGATCCAGCTGGAGTATGTTAGTACAAATGATCAAACTGCAGACATTCTCACCAAACCTCTCTCCCGCATCAAGGTAGAGCACTTCAGGAAGAAACTCGGTATGGTTGAAATGTAATTTGATTTATGTTGAAATCCAAAATTGTTATATGAGTTGTACTAATATATATATAAGATGTTTTATGTGTAAACTCTTTTTGTCATGTGTGTGACTCCATGACTTTATGGGCCTACCCCCTGTGTACATCATTGAAAGGTGATGATCTTTCTAATGATAAACACTTGTATGTGACATTGTAAGGTGACGACTTTGCAATGTTTAACTATCATGATAGATATCATGTGACTTGATATCTGTGAACATGTCATGATAGTATCTCTTGGACACTTTGATGGATGTCATGTGACTTGATGTCTTTTGAAGATCATTGTGATTCCTAAGAGATAATCATGGTGGATATTTTATCCATGGAAATGCCATGAATTATTATGGTAGACATCATGTGACTTGATGTCTGTGCACACACCATAATAAAGATGTGTTATGAAGAATGTCATGTGACTTGACATTATTGAGAAAACATACCATATCTTTGATATCACGTGTGAAGGTGATATCTCTACTTATTTGATTTGATTTATCTTCCCGTGCTAAGAGGGAGTGTTGATGAATGATAGCATCGGTCAGATAGGAATGACGATTGCTGGAAGCATCATCGTCATTCCTACTTGATCAATATTATCACTTGTATTTAATTATCTTTCAGAAATATTATAAATCGAATTCTATGAGCCTTCATATAAATTCGAATCTAGATTTTTGTATATTCTGGAACTAATTAATACGTATCTTATTGCATCCGCCATCTTCAGATTAGTTTGATTGTGTTAAGGATTAACTTTAGATAACATTCGAAATTATCTTTAGACGCGATTCAAAGATCACGTCCCATGGTTGGACGTGCCTCCACTTGTGGAGACACGTCCTACCATAGGACGTGTCTCTTAAATGTGAGTTTCCTTCTTCATATTTATGGCGGTTCCTTGGTGATTTGCAAATATAGAAATCAATTAATGTTCTGCAATCAGCACATTTGTATTACAATATAAAATTCTGGAAATCGCTTTTCTGTACTTGAAATTCTGTATAGTTCTCCTTCTCTCAGTTATATAAGTTTGCCTTAGGTTCCTAGGTCTGATAGGATTTGATTACATTTACACTCCCAAAAAGCACCATTAAACATTAAAAATGAAATTATAATATTTCATTTAATTCTCCATAGTCTCCACCTTGGGTTGAGCGCCCATAAATTAATTAAATAAATGGCCCCTTCTTATGATGGCTTGACCCTCAATATTAAGTTAAGTTATAACTTAATATTATAATCTTTTAAAATAATTAATGTTTATTTAAGCCAAATAAACATTAATATCTCCATGAATACTCATAATCTTTGAGTGCTGTATGAACTGAGAGCTAAGTTGATGGAGCTGCATACGACCACACACCTTACTAAAAATAGTAAGGGTCCCTCTCTATCCATTCTTGATTTACTATAAGTAGTAAGTTGAGCATACGGAGTCCTAGAGACTTCAAACGAAAGCCAAAGCTGCTAGTTTCTGAACACTGGAGACGATACAATCCCCAGAAGACCCCCTAACCATCCTCATTAGCCTACGAGGGTTAGAATTATAGGCTAAACCATCCGCAAACTTGAGCATGCTAAAAAGGGGACATTACAACCTTTCAGTTGAGAAGGTTGAGCCTTCCCTTTGTTCTTAGCAGAAGATTTGGCAGAGAACACGTGCTCTGTGGAGGTGGAACTGGTATTGCTTCCAAACTGCTATCTCCAACGATCTTGTTTTAGAAGCTTGTTACACATGTTTGGAAACTTGAAATCAACATTTGTTGAAGTAATGTTGAGCGTTTCAATGAAATGCTCATAAGATTTTGGCAAACTCTTCAAAGTAATGATGACCATGTCCTCTTCCTCCATTGTTCGACCAATCACCTCCAACTGATCAGGAATTTCCTTAATCTTCGTCAGATGTTCCTGTAAGGACATTTTCTCATCCATCATGATGGAAAAAAGCATGTTTTTGAGAAAAAACACTCTGCTCTTGTCGGAGGTTTCATGAAGGGCCTTCAAATGATCCCAGATTTCCGTAGCAGTTTTGCCAGACAGTACTTGAGGTAGCTGCTCATTTGTGGCTGAGAGTTTGATGAGCATGACGGCTTCCTAGTTGCGTTCATCCCATTTGTCTTGGTCTTTTCCGACTACAGTGGGACGAGTTGAGTTCCCCAAAACGACTTGATCGAGGCAACAATATTCAAAGATCGTAATCATGCGTTGGTTCTAGGTGTTGTAATTCTTCCCATTGAACTTCTAGATGCTTTCGAGCATTATATTTGTTAGAGATGCCATCATGTACCCCAAGGTGAAACTGGTTAAGGCACAAAATCCATTGCACTGAAACAAAAACAAGTTCTACATGACAAATTTTAAGGAAGCAATCGAAACCCTAGCACGGATTTCGAGGTATAAAACCAATGCAGAGTTTTAAAGACAAAACCCATAAAATTTGGAATACCCAAAAAATTTCAGCAACACCCACTTGCACAAATTTTGAGGCACGACAAACGAGGTACCCAAAAAATTCCAAAGACAACCCAGTTGAGATCTCAAAAAACCCACCAAGAATCTGTGATTAGAATAATTTTTCGGCTTGAAATTGAAGGTAAAAACCTTGGCCGATTTCATATAGACCCTAGGTGGCCATGAAAATTCAAAAAATTGCAGAGTTTAGGAAATCGCGCCTAGTAGGAACAACAAAGCAAGGGCACAAATTGTGCCCACAATAGAGACAAGAATTCGACCCAGAAAAAATAAAAATCATGCCCAAAAACGTCTGAAAAAACGCAGCTTTACAGGAGCAAAAACGCGTGTGGAAAGGGGCCAAAAAAACTTAAGAGGAAATAGATCCAAATCCCACACAAAATCTCTAAGAAACATGTCCAACAAAGGGTTCACAAAATATGTGCCCAAGAAGAGTCGAAATCGTGGTTAAAACAAGTGAAAACATGTGCCTAGAAAAGTCTGAAAGTCGTGCTCAGAATAAATACACTCCTAGGAGCAAAAGAGACCACAAAAAAATCTGTGGGCCTAGGGCACAAGTCTACAAAAAAAAATACTTGTGATTTTTTCCTTTAATAGGAGCACAAAAATCTTAAACACAGTGTCACGATTTTTTCTTTTGCACAAAAGCCCTCAATTTTCAGAATACAAAGAGCCACAAAAATTCAATCTTCAAGAGCTTTTAAAAACTTTTTTCCAAAAATTTTTAGAAGATTAATTTTCAGTCACTTGGGCTCTGATACTATGTTCATGAAGTGAACTGGTAATTGCTTACTTGCTTGCATTAGCAAGAAGGAAAGATTACATTATATAGTAGTGGCATAGCATTGAAAACATCAATGAGTCTAGCTACTTCAGCTAACTACAACTGTAGACATTTAAGATGTCTACCAAGAGACCTACACACTACAAAAGACATTTAAAATGTCTAAACTAACTAATTACATTATTGACCATTAATAGTGTAAAGAAATATTATTCTAACAAAATTCACTTTCGAGAGTTAGCATAGTTGAAGCAAGAAGATAAGGTGGAGGACTATGTTGCCGAGTTTGAGAGATTAGCTGTGATCGTTCTAGATGTGACAGAGAGAAGGCTCATAGTCCTCTTTGTTGAAGGCCTCTCCGAACCCCTTAGAGGTTTGGTAAAGGCGTTGGATCCGAGCTCACTTCAAGATGCCATTAGGAGGGCTTTGAAATTGGAAGACTCATCAATGAAAGGCAAGCCACACTCCAGTAAGGCTCCACCAGTCATGGCCAAGAAGTTTCCTCAAAGAGACCTTCCATCCCCAAGAAAGACACCATTTAGACCTAACCCTTTAGAAATGTCAAAGAATTAGCTTCAAAGGAGGTCGTTATGTTTTGACTATAAAGCACCATGGCAAAAAGGTCATCATTGTTTGGGGAAGGGTCAGATACACTACATTGAGGTCCATCCGGGTGATGACTTCAAAGAAGAAGAAACTGATCCAAAATTAATGGTAATTGAAGAAGAGAACGAACCCAAAGGAGAAGAGCATCCAAGAGAAGCCCTTGCACCCCTATCAGGAGCACCAAGGTACCATTCATTTCGAGTCAAAGGAGTTTTACAAGGGCAACGAGTGAATGTCTTGATTGATAGTGGGGCTGCTGATAATTTTATTGATGAGAAATTAGTGGCTAAATTGGGGTTGAAGATACGATTTTGGAGAGTTCAATGTCACAGTGGCAAATGGTTACATTCTTCCATGCAATCAAAGAATTCAACAGCTGAATTTGACTCTTGGTGGCCAGAAGATGAGAGATAACTTCTATTTGATCGGTATTGGGGATACCAAGATGGTTCTTGGAGTGCAATGGTTGCACTCATAGTTGAAAAACTTGCCAAATTGAAAAATTCGCCAAGCCCAAAACACATGAATCGACAAAAACTTGGCAAAAGCTCGCTAAAATCTCGGCAAAAAACTTGGCAACTTAAAAAATGCTTAATTTTTGTTAAAAACACATTTTTTTTGCAAAATTTGATGATAAGATGCATCCAATGAGTCAATAAATAATTACATAAAAGAAACAAGTTGAGTCTAATTGTATTTGATTGATTTGAAAGCAAATTGGGTACAAAATGGCATCCTCGTGGAATTTGCTGATATTGATAGTTTGAAACAAAATAAAAATAGCAAATTGTTTTTATTAAACTGAAAGTTAATACTACATTAATATATTTTACAAATTTACATTTTCCTCTTCCCATGTCTAGTGAAAATTAGGGGGAGGTAGAACTAGATGATATTATAGATGAAGACTTGTAGGAAAACATGGAAACTTGGACTTGGAGAGTATCTATAAAATCAAATGAAATGAAATTGCCTTTTTAGCGGCCGCGGGAGACCTTTTTTTGGATGAGTGATTTTTTTTTTTTTTGCAGACTCATCGAGTTTTTGGTGAAAACTTGCCAAAAACTTGAAATTTTCTCCTTTATTTGGCAAGCAATTTTGGAGAGTAAATGTGGGGAAAACCCGCCGTCAAAAAAAACTCGGGAGTTTTTTAAAACTCTTCAATTAATCGAAGAGTTTTTCAACTATGGTTGCACTCACTCAGAGAATACACACAAAACTACCAAACAATGGAGCTTAAGTTCAAAGCTAATGGGAAGGAGGTGACCCTTTGTGGCCTCTCCAATGTTGGCCCTATGGTAGTTTCAGCGAAGCATATGGAAAGGGCATTTCCGAGAGATCAAATTGCTTGGGCTGTGGAATGCTTGATCATAGATACTCAGCCTTCCAAGGAAGAGAAGATCTTCCACGTTGACATTTAGCCTGTTTTGGAAAATTACAGCAAGGTTTTTGATGATATACCTCATGGTCTACCTTCGGAGAGGGGTTTCCAACATGTGATTGAGCTTGAGGAGGGAGCCAAACCCGTCATCACTACGCCCTACCGTCATCCAAGAGCATACAAGGAGGAGATAGAGAAAATGATCAAGGAGTTGCTTGACATGGGACATAGTCATCCAAGCTCTAGCTCTTTTGCTTCTTCAGTGGTATTGGTCAAGAAAAATGACGGTATGTTGAGGATGGGCATTGATTATAGAGCACTCAACAAGAGGACAATCAAAAATCGCTATCCCATTCCCAGGATCGATGAGCTTCATGGTGCAGTATATTTCTCCAAGATTTGCTTGCATTTAGGGTATCATCAAATAAGAATGAGGGAGGAGGGTGTGCACAAGACAACTTTTAGGTGTCATTATGGGCACTATGGGTTCTTGGCAGTGTTCCACGGGGACGCATCCCCCCCCGCGCTCCCTACCCCCCCCCAAAACACCAATTTCAATTCTCTCTGAGCCAAACGTTTCAGAGACTTGGGGACGGCTGAGTGACGTCCCCTCGCCATCCCCCCACTGCTATTGGGACATGAGAAACTTTAGGAAAATTTCGTGGACGGCTAGATGACTTCGAGACGTCTCGGGGGCTCTTAGCCGTCCCTCGAGCGTCTTGGAGACGCCTAGGCGTCCCCCATTGAAACATCAAAAAAAATTTCTTTTGATTTTCTTGATATTTGAGCCTGGGGCCGAACCCTAAAGGCTTATGAGACCCATCCAAAAGCCTCTAAACTAAATAAAACACTCTCATTCATTTTTTTGCTCATATGCATTTGATGTTTTGCAACAACTAGGTGAAGAGGAAAATCAATGAGAAGAGTGAGTGAAAGAGTGAGTTTGAGGTGCTGCAAGTGCAAGAGGGGTGAGAAGGAGAAAGAAGAAGAAGAGGAGGAGCAGTCTACTGAAAGATTTTTCAAGCACAAGGTAGGTTTTTATGACTGTTTTTTGAAGTTTTTTCAATTTTTTTTTGTTTTTTGTTTTCCAAGTTATTAAATTCATTTTGAAAATGTAGTTTGATGTTGAATCTTACAATGGGCATTGAAATGAACACATGAATATGCATTTGCAGCCATGTCTATGAAATTATGATTAAAAAATTAATCATAATTTCATATACATGGCTGCAAATGCATATTCATATTTTCATTTCAAGGCTCATTGGTTTTTTTTTTTCATCTTTCCATCAAGATTCATTATGAAATTTTAAAATTTTATTTTAACATTTGTTAAACTAGTCTGAAAGTAGGCACTTACAGAATTTATTTGTTTATTACAGTGTCACAATGAGCTCTAATGACACGAGTGAGGATGAGGTTCATTCACATAGTAATACTGATCCTGAATATGCTCTTGAGGCTGAGGGGGGTGACCATGGGGTTGAGCGTGAAGCCCAAACTAGTTCCATGGCAAGTGAAGCAAGTACTTTAGAGTGCCCTTCTGTAGTATTGGCAGAGTATGCCAAGGGTCCTTTGATCGCAAATCTCCTCTCAAACAATTTGCAACAAAATACTAAGTAGGCAAGGGGCAACATTTGGTGGCACAAGGAGGTGGAAGTGCAAATTTTGTGGTGAGGAGTGGTTTGGGAGCATCACTAGAGTTAATCCACACCTTCTTTCTTTAGAGGAAAAGGTGTGGAGATATGTGAATTTTTTGCAAAACCAAAAAACATCAAATACAAAGTTGAAATAAATAAGTTATGGGGTGTTCTTGATGATACTTTGGCTGCACCTGTGCTTACTACGTTGCTTCACAGGACACATCTTTAGCATAGCGAGCCATAGAGATTTGGCCATACTTTGCAGACGAGAGTAGGAGGGACACCAGTTTCTTCTTCTAGCGCTTATGTAGGAGAGGGGAGGGGGAAACGGAAATTTAATGCACAGGTCAAGGATGACATAGATGATGCCATACGCAAGTTCTTCTTTGGCAATGGCATCCCATTTCATGTTGCTCGATCTCCTTATTATAAGGAGATGATATCGGTGGTGGCAAGGGGAGGACCATTATATGTGCCATCAGGTGAGACGAAATTGAGGACCGCGATCTTGGATAAGAACTATTCCAAGAACAATTTGTTGATGGAGAAGATGGAGAGTTGGGTTAAGACAGGATGCTGCATAGTCGTGGATGGGTGGACGGACATTAGCCATTGTCCACTCATTAACATCATGGTTACATGTACTGAGGGCCCATATTTTGTTAAGGGAGTTGATTGTTCAGGGCATCGCAAAGATGCTGATTTTCAGTTTGAGGTTCTCAGGGATGCTATTGAGGAGGTTGGGCCACAAAATGTGGTCCAAGTTGTGACAAGTGCCGCACATGTGTGCAAAGCTGCATGGAGACTTGTTGAGGCTGCTTATAGGCATATTTGGTGGACCCCATGAAGTGTGCATTCCATGAATAATGCACTCATGACGCGAGAGATTGACTGCTTATAGACATGGGGATGATTGATTGGATTAGTGCAGTGGTTAATGACGCGAGAGATGTGCAGATGTTTATCTGCAACCACCACACATCACATGCACTCTTTAGGACCTTTGCTAAGGAGTTCCTGAAACCTATTGATATGAGATTTGCTTCCCGTTTCATTCTCTTTGAGAGAATGATTGAGTTGCAAGAGGCATTGCAACTCATGGTCACGACAATAGATTGGAATAGGTGGGCCCAGTCTAAGACAGAGCGGGGGAGGAGGGTGAAGGATACACTGAAGAGTGATGTGTTATGGGTGATGCAAAATATATTATTGCCATCAATAAACCAATTTTCCAGGTTATCAGGTATGGGGATGCGGATGCACCTAGCCTTGGAGAGGTGTATGAGCGCATCTATTCTATGCTTGATCAGATGAGGGCTGTTGTGCGAGAGATGGACCCCACATTACCATTCTACCACAAGCACATTCAGCCAATCATTCACAGGAGATGGGAGAAGCTCAAAACTCCCTTGCACATGGCAGCCTATGCACTTAATCCTCAGTGGTACTTGACTAGGCCTAGTAGAGTGACACCAATAGAGGATGCAGAGGTGAAGGCAGGGTTCTTCAGGTGCATTGAGAGGATGTATGCTACTATAGATGCCAACACGATTCACACTGAGTGGACTAAATTGGCCACTCTTAGGGGTTATTCAGATGTGGCCAAGATGGATATGCGAACTATGGCACATGACCCAATTTGTGGTTGACTTGCCATGGATCGGGATTTTTGACTACCACTATAGCCATTTGATTGTTATCTCAGGTTTCTAGTTCTTTAGCTGTTGAGAGGAACTAGTCTACATATAGCTTCATCCACTCTCTTAAGAGGAACAAACTTACCTTTAGGAGAGCAGAGAAGCTTGTGGCTGTACATAGTGCTTTGCGTCTCATTGACCGCAAAACACTTTTGTACAAAGAGAGTCCAGCAGCATGAAGGGATATAGAGCTAGAGAAGCTAGGACAGATTGATGAGGATGCTTTAGTTTCGGCTTCAAATGCAGGGCTGGTTGGTGTTAGTTTGGCAGAGCTTGAGCGTGAGGATTCCAGTAGTTCGAGTGATGAGGAGTTTGGAGATGATTAGAGGCCTCCCTTCACTACATTTTTGCATTTTGTACTTATTTTGATATTAATGTATCATGCTACTCATTGTAATCATCTTTATGATATGATATTATGATGTCACATGTCATATTTTCGATATTCATATAATAGAAATCTCAAATTCGACAATTTCATTTGTCAAATTTTAATTACTTTGTCTTTTAGTAATAGTATTCAAGTATTTAAAATGTTAGTATTTGCAATTTTACTAATTTTCCAAAGTTTAATTTGAAATGTTATTCTTAAACATCTTTTTATAACTAGTTATTCAAGTACCATATGTATATCAGCACTGCCCTGCCGCCATCCCCAAACTTAGACCCCTTGCCCCTCGTCCTTGAGTTGTGTCCCCAATAAGGGATGCATCTCCGTCAGGAAACTTCGTGGAACACTGGTTCTTGGTCATGCCATTTGGGTTAACCATTGGCCCCACTACATTTGAGTCATGTATGAACTAGGTATTTATTTTACAATTGAGGAAGTTTGTTTTGGTATTCTTTGATGACATCTTGATCTATAGTAGGACTTGGGAGGATCACTTGAAGCACATAGATGAGGTACTTGGCATACTCGAGCAGCATTCATTCCATGCCAAGATGTCAAAATGTGAGTTTGGATTGACTGAAATTCTATATTTGGGGCATAAGATTAGTGCCCAAGGGGTTAGTGTTGATGAAGAAAAGATAAAAGCAATACAAGATTGGCCAAGACCAAGGAACTTGTCACAGGTAAGAGGTTTTGTGGGATTGTGCAGCTACTATAGGAGGTTTGTAAAGGGGTTTTCACAACTTGCAGCCCCCTTGACCAATCTAACGAAGAAAGGAGCTTTCTCTTGGGATCCCATATCGCAACGAGCTTTCGATAAGCTCAAGGAGGTAATGAGTTCATGTCTTGTCTTGGCTATTCTAGATTTCTCACTCCCTTTTGTGTTAGAGTGCAATGCTTCAGGAGAAGGGATTGGAGCAGCTTGGATGCAAATTAGGCACCCTATAGCATATGAGAGTAGGAAGCTTAAGGATGCATAAAAACTTTCTCCATTTATGACAAAGAGATGTTGGCAATCATGCATGCTCTTGCTAAATTCAGCAGTACCTAGTTCGTCGGAAATGTGTGGTGAAAACAAATCATAATAGCTTCAAGTTCTTCCTCAATCAACGTGACTTGAATGATAGACAACAAAAGTGGGTAAGAAAACTTCAAGCTTATGATTTTGATATTGAATATGTGAAAGGGAAGAATAATGTGGTGGCTGATGCATTCTTGAGGAAGCATTATTTCTGTTCTATATCTGATATATCTGCTGATTGGAAGGCTGCCATATTAGCCGAGTATGCCAAAGATTCTTTCTCCATTGATATTTTAGAAGGAAAGGTGCTTGATGATAAGTTCAAGGTTATTGAAGATCTCATCCTCTACAAAGGCCGTGTGTATATTGTGCCCAAATTGAAGGTCAAGGAAAGGATTTTGAAGGCATGTCATGATACTCCACTTGCTGGTCACCTAGGTTTCTACAAGAGATACAAGCAAGGGAGTGTTTCTCATGGAAGGGATTGAAGAATGATGGTTTGCAGCATGTTGGAGAGTGTGTGGTATGCCAACAAAACAAGTCTGAGCATGTCTTTCAAGCAGGTTTGTTGCAGCCCCTACCCATTCCAAATCAGAAATGGGAGAGCATCTCCATGGATTTCATCATGGGGCTGCCTAAGGTACAAGGTAAGAATTGTATTTATGTGGTGGTCGATAGGCTTACAAAGTATGCTCATTTTCATGCCATTACTTCAGAATTTAAGGCTCCACAAGTGGCTGATATGTTCTTTAAGGAAATATTTAAACTTCATGGATTGCCCAAGAACATTGTGAGGGACAAGGACATCAGATTCATCAGTTTGTTTTGGCAAGAACTCTTTCGTTTGACTCACACCGAATTGACCCCGGTACTAGCTATCACCCTCAGATAGATGGGCAAATGAAAATCGTGAATAAGTGGATAGAGGGCTACCTAAGGAACTATGTCATGGGGCAGCAAACAGCATAAATAAAATGGTTGCATTTGGGGGAGTTTTGCTACAACACCACACATCATATGTCAATTGGTATGTCACCCTTCAAAGCTCTTTATGGTTATGATGCCATTTCATTGATGAATTTACTTCTTATTGACAGTAGAGTCCCTCGAGCTAAGCATGTGGTACAAGAGAGTATGGATATCTTGCGTTCTCTTAGGGAAAATTTGCAACAAGCTCAAAATCAACATAAAATGTATGCAGACAAACATCAGACAGAGAGAGTTTTTGAGGTTGATGACATGGTTTATCTGAGATTGCAGCCTTATAGACAATCTTCTCTCGAGGGGAATGGTGCGAAGAAGCTGAAACCAAGATTCTATGGTCCCTATAGGGTTTTGAGGAAGATTGGGGAGGTTGCTTATGAGCTCGAGTTACCACAAGGTAGCAAAACCCGTAACATCTTCCATGTATCATGCTTGAAAGAGGCACTTGGACAGCAGATTACACCCTCATTGGAGTTGCCTCCTCTTGATGATGAGGGCAAGTTGATACTTGAGCTCGAGATAGTATTGGATGTGAGGGAGAAATGGTTGAAAAACAAAGTTATTCCGGAGTACCTTGTGAAATGGAAGAACCTTTCGATGGATGATGCAACATGGGAGGGTGTTGAAATCTTTAATCACCCAAATCTGAAGTTGCTTGGGGGCAAGCAACATCCAGGTTGGGAGGACTGTCATGTCCCCGTCTCATAAGTCGGCCAAGGATCCTTCAATGGGAAAAAGGTGTTTCTTAACACAACAAATATAATATTATATTATAATATATATTTAAATTTAGTTTATTAATTAAAAAATTATTTAAATTCGTTTTTGTTTCTGTTTTAAGCCGACCTACTTAGGAAGGCGATTCGCCTTGTTTGAACGACCTCATTTGAGGAAGGCGGAGATCTTCATATTTATACTAGTTCTATCGCCTTTGGAAAGCATTGTGAATTTTGGAATCTGCTTCCATGCAAACTGGCTAAGGATGTAGCCCCTCACTAGTTGCATGCAGGTCTGGACGTCCCTCTGACCTGTGCAATTCTTTTTACTGTATTTTGCCTTCATTGAGTTATATTCATTGGCTCAGCATCTTTCCAGGTTTCTGAGTGTGTTCGCTACAGCTGCAGGTCTTCTGAGGGGTGAGCAGTTGCCACAATATTGTGGCCGAGCTCCCGCTCTGGCCACAAACCAACGTTTTCACCCCAATCTGGTTGAAGACTGTTCTGAACTTCAACAAATTCATTGTTATAAGGTTCTGAGACTCATCCTTGGAAGCGCACGAGCATTCTGCCAAAATGCTATATCCAATCAGGCTCCATTCATGGTGAACCTTGCACTTACATGATTATCTCCAACGGTAGTTGTCATCACTTCTGGGTGACGATTCTATCGGGGACAGGAAATCTGGGTGCCTTGAGTACTCCTGTCTGGCCAGCGATTGTGTCTAAGGGTAGATATTGTGGCTCAAACCAGTAAAGATCCTGGAACTGACTATCAATTGCCTTTCTGCTGTTCTATGCCATCAAACTATATCATCTAGTTCTCAGTTCCAGATTGTATCAGAAATTCTGTATCTCTGATCATCATAATTCAAAGTAAAGGTCAATTACTTTCTGTGCATTGTTCAGTTTCTGCTTCAGTTTGGAGTTATTTATTTTTACTGTTTCTGGGCAAATACATTTAAATCAATTCTGGGTGAATGTCTTATTAAGTTTCTGGTTGAGAAGCATTTTATTTTGTATGCCTGAGCAAGCACCTTACATAACCAGCTTCCACTTGGTGACCATGATTTTTTCTGTTTGGTTCTTTAGCCATTTTCTCTTCTTTTTTGTAGTCTTTGGTTTCCCTTCTAGAGATAGACAATTTCATCTCTTTAGAATTTTCTGTCATGGATTTTGCTTGATTTTATTGTCTTATTGATTTTACGGTTTTTACCTGGAGATTTGAGTCTGGCTGATCAAGGTGGCAACATGGATCTTATGGTCAGCATCAACTTTGGATGGAATATTCTAATTAGAAACACCTACCTAAGCATCCTTGTCATGTTGATTGTGAAGCAGACTGATGATAACTTCTAAATACTTCTCATTCATAACTGACTTGAATGAAGGTTCACACATGGGAGAGCAATTGTTGCATATTCTCCACTGATTCCTTAATTCTCTATGGCTTGTACACATCCATACATACATGTCTTATGGTAGAATGTGGCAGAGCAGATCAGAGAGTGGTTTGTTTGCCATCAGCTTTTCTCAAATCATATTCCAGAGCAATCAACACCATCCCCTCTGCTCCTAGTGGAGCTATTAGTTTACAACATGACATCACACACTGTCAACTCCTAAGTTCAACGAGTTCACTTAAACCTTGAGGCACATCTCTACAATATCATAAGAAATTTCAAAATATTCTATGGCACATGCAGAACATTCTGTCTTCATGTACTTATCTCTTGCACAGAATTGATGTGCTTTCCAGTCTCTGTTTTTGTGTGGTATTTTGCTTGTCATTATTCACAGTTCAGTCTTGTAATATTATTCTTCCTCCTTTCTAGGTTGATCTCTATACCTGGACTTTACATTAATCAATTTCCAATATTGTCTTTATTCATAGGACCCTTATTAAAAACACAGTCGAGATGATATTTATGCGTGGTTAATTCAAATAACTTTCTTTCTGCTTAACCTCTGAGCAGCAAGTTGAACTTCAAAGTTTTCAAAATAGAAAGTTTCATGCAGATTTCTGATGGTTTATTGTTCATTCAATCTATCTGTGATCACATTGCTACAGATTCATAAGTTTCCTCTTTGCCATCTCAAAGTGTGATTCTTAATAGTTGCAAATCTAGATAGAGCACCTTGTCCATTGAGAGAACAGGATTTGAAGACATTTCCTTCTTCAGGAAGTAGGGTCTAAGGGAGATTTCATATTTAGGGTCTAACGGAGACTCAATTTTGTTCATCATTTGTTAGTCCTTGTGCAGTTCTCCTTAATCCATAGACAAATAAAAAAAATTCTAGTTCATTTTGGTTAGTGGGGGCATCAAACACCTTGCAGTTACTGTATTAATTTGTACAGGCATAGTCAACCACTCAGATTCCATTTCAACGCTAATGACATTTTAAGTCAATCTGGATTGGTAGGTCCTCTACTTTTGATTGAACTTTTGGTTGGTTATGTTAGAGAAGCTTCCTCTTGCGCTCTTGGTGCAAGGGTTACTTTGATGACTCTTAAGAATATATATTACTCTTGGCTTGAGCTAGTTTTGAAATGACGCTTCTAAAATATATTGGTGATTACAAGTGATTGGTAGCATTGTTGATTCTTCCTCTAATGTGGATGAGGACTCTGGGCTTTTGGATTTCTCTTTTAGTCAATCACTTATCTAATTTTCTTGCATCTTTTTGGGGTTGTATGTGTATTCCTAGTCTCATGTATTTTCTTGCATCTTGGCAAAACATTTTACTAGGAGGGAGATGATTTGGCTACTTTTTATTATTGTTTTTAGTTTTGCTTGATACCATTTGTCCTATTAACCTGTTTTAGCCATTCGACAACATTTTCATAATTTTTTTCTCTGCTTTTCTACTTAATGTCCTCAGATCTTATATCAGCCCTCATGAATGACTTTAAATGTAGTTGAAATAACAAGGCATTTTTAATTATTTGGAAGTCAGAAATATTTTGCGATCAGATTCTTAGTTGTGATCACAAATAAATGTGTTTATGATGTGGGCATTAAATCTGAATTAGAGTTTGCTGGGTCATAGAAATGGCCATGAACCTATTTGATCTGGACAGAAGAATAGATTTACATTTAGACAAAGTGATCCCAATTAAATAAAATGAGTTGTCTTGGTTTGTTGTGCTGGTGAACAGCTTATTTGTAGTATGCTTAGTCTATTCAATAAATCATGGATGATAACTTGGACATGCCCCTAATTTATCATTGCACTGAACGGTCAAGTCAAAATGTTAGCAAACACCTTTATTTCATTTGTTTTCGTGTTACCAATGGCCTTATATGGAAGATTTAATTTTGGGACTACTAAGACTCTGACTTGTTCCTTGATTGAATTTTTTGTATAATGTTTGCTTTAGGTGATGTATTTTGGTGACCATTTATTCAGTGATTTAAGGGGACCTGCAAAAGCTGGATGGCGAACAGCTGCTATCATTCGGGAGCTTGAAGTAAGGCTTTTTATTTACTAGACTGCCTTTCTATATGACATATTAGGCCTTACTGCATTTTTCAGTGAGATGTAAAACATCAATAGAGTTGTATATTGTAATAATGTAATTTACCTGAGGACATAACAGAGTAATGACAGGAAAATACAACTTTATTTGTTCTTATGAAAGAGAAAACAATGGCATGTAAACTATGCACACAATTTCTTTTGTACTCGCTTCTCTCTCTCTCTCTCTCTCTCCCCCCCCAAAAACCAGTGTTCCACAAGGACTGGACAGCCTGCTCAATTTGGTGCATAAAAATTAAAGGAAAGTAACTTTTTAAGGAAAAAACTGCTAAAAAACCTAAAAACCTAAAAGAGGAAGGATTGTCATTGCAAATGCAGCACATTATATTTACTTTATAAAATTAATGCCAATCACAACCCAAAACATTGACACAGATGTCTTACACATCTGGTGCTAGGTCAGCTTTTTCCTTTTTTGGATGAAAGATAAATAATACTATTTAAGAGGGAAGCATGTCCCACAATTACATCAAAAGAAATGTAACATATTTATTATAATTGTTAACTAAGGAAGAGGAAACCCCACAACCAAAAGAGATTTAAAAGCAATCTAAACTGAAAGCATCCATGCAATTTTTAATTTGGTTTTTCCATTGCATGTCACTCACATAGTTGCCATTGGGCATTTCCTACCTTTTTACCATACATACATTCTTTCCTTGTGGATGTAAACTGTTCTATCCTTTTTGATATCCACACTTTCTTTTCTTTAGCATGCAAGCATTTTGCAACCAGTCCATGAAAATTTAAATGTTTTAGCAAATCATTTCTCTCTGCATGCAAGCTTTTCAAACTACTCTGTTTTTTCTCCTTCATTCTTCAAACTCATGCCAGCTAATGTTTTTCATTTTTTGCAATATTTCTTCAAGTTGAAACTTGGCTGAGATTCAAATGCCAATTCTACCTTGTTTTCTTATGCACTTTGTCTTGCATGTTTTCTCGTCCCCTCTTATCCTTTTTAAGTTTTTCGGATACATTTTCTCATTTTTGAAGTGATTTGAATTAATTTGCTTTCTTTTGCCTCCAAATCAACTTTTTAGATATCTAACACCTCTCTTTTTGCATTTTCCTAAGACTTGTTTACATCTCCAACACTAACTTGTTCTTCACATTCTCAACACTAATTTTTGGAGATTTGACACCACTTTTGTGTCATATTGGTATCATTCACTTCATGCATTAGCACAATGTTCTTAGCATCCTCTATCAAAATATCCTTAAGATTTCATGATTGGTTTTCAAACCCAAACTCCTTTGTATAGTGTTGTACCCAAAACCAAAATTTTTGCTTCATCAAGGCATTTTGTTTAAATGGTCTTAACCTTGCTAAAATGATGTCAAGTACAGTTTTTGGGCAAAATCAAGCATGGAGTTTTGTCAGTAGTTTGTCAGTCAAAGGCATGTTTCATTGATCAGAACCTGAATTAGAGACTCCGAATGGAGCATTTCATGATGGAGGAGCATTTCGCGACAGCATTTCACATTGCACATGGTCATTTTAGTGGTCAAGACGGAGTTTTTAGTGATTAAATTATGAGGATTTCTCAAAGGAAAAACAAGAAAGCACAACTATAGCCTGGGGGCGCCCTTCTAGAAGGAGGTTTGGATCTTGTTGAAAATGCTCATAAATACAGTCAAACTCTTCAGAATTGGTCTGGCTATCCGACGAGTTATCTAGTGAGGCTATCCGAGACTCGTAACTCCAGCAACTGACAACAGAAGTTGAAGATTCCAAAGTATCACATGGCAGAAACTTGTCTTTCTCCAGCAAAAGCGCGCCTGTAGCTTGAGGGGGCTCTTCTAGAAGGAGGTTTGGATTTTGGTTTTTCTGATGATTGGAGCAGTCAATTTCTTCACGACTAGTCTGCTCGTCCAACGAACTATCAAGTGTAGTCGTTCGAGTCCTAGAGCTCCGGCAACCGACATCTGAAGATGAGCTTATAATGGAGATTTCACGTCTTTGAGCTTCTTCATTGCATTTCCAGCGGAACTATAGCTCAGGGGCGCTGGTTAAAATGACCCTTGAAATGGTCAAATTTGCTGACGAGGTCTCCCTGACATCAGTACTACGCTAGTCCAGCTCCGCAACGCACCAAGTTGCCTGTCAATCTGACATTCCGGGTGATCGTGGCAGAGTTTCTACCAACCACGTAATTTCACGGGCGGACTGGCATAAGGTTTTCATTGTATTTCTACAGTCTAGAGGTGCCTAGCCTTTAGGCTTGTCAGATGAGGTCATTCGCTTTCGAAGTCTTCACGGGATTCAAGCTTAATTACTTTATCTATCCAACAAGCCTAGCCATCAGCTTCCAGGATTTGGTAGTCGCTCGTACGTGCGAGGTCTTTGGCGAGGTGTTGAAAAGTGAAGATAACTCGCGAAATGGCTAAGTGTTGGTCGTTTATTCCATCTTGGGATGGGCGCCCTTCTATTTGAGGTCTTAGAAGCAGTTTTCTTGCTTCGTCACCTCTAGAGATGTCTCTTGTAAGTCCTAGCTACGCGTTGAGACAGACAGTGCTCGAATCGGGGCATTCCAGCTCTCGGTATCGAAGGACAAAGTAGGGTACTTGGATGAAAGTTCAACTTACGCAGTGCAAAATGGTGTTAGTAGCTGTAACTGGGGCTTTTCAGGCACTAATGCGCACCGGATACGTCGCGTATATCCGTTGGATACGCATAATGCTTCGAATCCGCTGATGAAACTTAGTTTACTGTGTGAGGGTTTACTGATTCGCCCGTCGGCCCATTTGTTTTGAAATTATCGGATGGTACGTTGAAAATGGTTAAGTCGCTGCTTGAAACCAATTTTAATCGGAAGCTGGAATTTTTGAGGTGTTAAATAGTGGATTTTGCGATTGATGACCAGGCGGAGACATTTCTTCTCCCTTTCGGCCGCATTCAATTCATGTCGGCTTCGGTCTTCGACATCATCAGGTCCACCAGGAAATGATTGTCGAATGTGTACGATCGTAACTTTGTCGTCAGCTATAAAATAGGAAGTTAATAAAAAGTGAAATATCTTGAGCAAATGGACGCCTATGAACTCAGATGATGACTTTTTGGAATCAGTGAAGTCTAACGGTGAATCCTAAAGCTTCGTTTGAATTGTCAATTGAAGTTAGATAATTTTTAATATTTATTTTGCATTAAATGGCGAATTTCTATAATTGGCGCCTTTGCAAATTGCATAATGAATATTTTATTATTCAAACTTCAAGTCAGTGGCAGTGAAACTGAAAGGGGTCCAATTAGAAGGCGTCTATTTCAGTCAGGGTTTTTGATCTTGCAGTTCATAAGATGGTGCGAATTTTCTTTATTTAAGTAAATTCGCCATCTTCATTTATTATTCACCAAGCTTCAAGAGAAATTCGTATTTTTAAAGAGAAATCCATATTTTCAAACAAAATTCGTTTTTCTTCAAGGCAAAGGCGTGTTTTTCAAGAAAAATTCATATTTCTTCAAAGCAAAGACGTATCTTCAAGGCAAATTCGTAATTCTCAAGTAAAGGCGAATTTTAGCAAGCAAAGGTGAATTCTTTATCTATTTGCAAAGGCGATTTCTCCAATCACATTCTTTTGCAGGTTAAAAGTTCACATTCATCAGCAAATTTGAAGAACAGGGGCGATTTTCATAGAAGAAAGAGCATACAAAAAACGTCTTTTTCCTCCTTGGTTCTCGGATTTCTCTCAGACTTTGATTTGCATGTTCCTGAAATTGGCAAATTTGATAAGTCTAAACATCTGGATCATTTCTATACAATTTCCTCGAATTAAAATTGTGCGTTTGATTTTTCAGGAATTTTTAACTTCAGAACATTCGTTCTCGAGTTACTAATTTTCTCAACTGAAAACTCTTTGCATGGTCGAGTAGAAGTCAAATTTTCGCATTTCTGACATTACGG
>VDFB02162005.1:0-38075 GCA_007258455.2 Sequoia sempervirens
TCTTTAATAAATTATTTTTATATTTTTTATATTTTATATTAAATAAACATAATAATTAATATATTATAATATGATAGCATAATATTTGTAATATTAAAAATAATATATATAACTTAATATTTAAATGTTAGTTAAAATATATTAATATATTCTTAAGCATATTTATAATATTATAATAAAAATATTATATCAACAATATTTAGTTAGGATTAGGCTAGGGTTATGTTAAGAGACATAGTTAAGGCTAGGACAGTTCAGAGATATAGTTAGGTTAGGGTTATATACATGTAATATCTTAAATAAATTATTTTTATATTTATCTATTTTATATTAAATTATTATAATAATTAATATATTATAATATGATAGTATAATATTTGTAATTCAATTTTAGAAAATAATATATATAATTTAATATTTAAATGTTAAGTTAAAATATATAAATATATTTTTAGTATATTTATAATATTATAATAAAAAAATATTATATCATCAATATTTAGTTAGGATTATGGTTAGGGTTAAGGTTAAGAGATATAGTTAAGGTTAGGGTTAGGTCTAGATATATAGTTAGGGTTAGGGTTAGAGTTAATATATAGTTAGGATTGGGGTTAGGGTTAATATTAGGATGACATACATGGTTTGCATCAAAATTAGGGTTAGGGTTATCATCAAGATAAGCTTAGGATTAAGGTTCGCGTTAGCATGAGGATTAGGGTTACAATGAGGTTTAGGGCCAAGTTTAGGGTTAATATATATAGTTAGGGTTGGGGTAATAATTGGGGTTAAGGTTATCAAGATTAGGGTTATAGTTATGTTTTGGATCAAGTGTAGGGTTAGGATTATGGTTAGGTTGAGGTTAAGAGATATAGTTAGGCTTAGGGTTTAGGTTAGGATTAGGGCTACAGATATAGTTAGGGTTAGAAATACGGTTAACATTATGATGAGGGTCAGGGTTCACATCAAAATTAGGGTTAGGGTTAGCATTAAGATTAAGGTTACATTTAGGTTTGTTGTCAAGTTTAGGGTTAATAGTTATAGTTAGGTTTGGGGTAATAATTGGGGTTAAGGTTATCAGGATTAATGTTATAGTTATGTTCTCGATCAAGTTTAGGGTTAGGATTATGGTTAGGTTGGGGTTAAGAGATATAGTTAGGTTTAGGGTTTAGGTTAGGATTAGGGTTAGAGATATAGTTAAGCTTATGGTTATGGTTAAGAGATATAGTTAGGGTTATAAATATGGTTAACATTAAGATGAGGGTTAGGGTTTGCATCAAAATTAGGGTTAGGGTTAGCATGAAGAATAGTTTAATAGGATTAGGTTTAGGATTAGCATTAGGATTAAGGTTACATTTAGTGTTTTATAACCCAGGGCCTAACACTAATGCTAGCCCTAACCTTAACCATAAGCCTATTTCTAACACCAATTCTTTCACTAACCCTAACCTTCAACCCTAACCCTAAATATAGCTTATCCCTATCTTTAACCCTAATTATACCCTAACTCTAACCCTAACCCTCCCTAAGTGAACCTTAACCATAATCCTAATGCTAAACCTAATTATAATCTAATGCTAATTTAACCCTAATTAAACCCAAACTCTAATCATAATTACACTCTAACCCTAACCCTTATCCTAGTTGAACCCTTAACCCTAATTGAACCCAAACCCTAATCCTAATTACACTCTAACCCTAACATATATATATTTAATAATATATATAAAATATGTCGAGAGATATCCTTCTTTCTCGTCTATTTTTTTTATCAATTTCTCACATAAAAGTGCAATAGATGCCTGAGAAGGATATCTCTCAGCATATTTTTTATATATTATTAAATATATATAAGCTAGGGTAAGTGTTAAGGTGAGGATTAGGTTTAGGTTTATGGTTAAGGTTATAATTTGAATTAATTTTAGTTATACAATTAGGGTTATGGTTAGATATAGATTTAGAATTAGGGTTGGGGTTAATTTTAATTCTACCCTTAACCATAATTCTAATCCTATTTGTAATTATAATTCTTATACTAATCCTAATTCTAACTACAATCCTAATTCAAATCCTAATTGAATCATAAACTTAACCTTTATCATAACTCTATTTGAACTCAAGCTGTAACCTAACCCCAAGCTTTATTATAGAACACTAACCCAAACCCTAACCATAATCATAACCTTAAGTGAACACTAACCGTAATTGAACAATAACCTTCACCCTAATTTAATCTTAACTCTAATTCAACCCTAATAGTAACCCTAAACCAAATTGTACCTTACCCTAACCCTAATAGTAAATCTATTTGAACCCTATACATGACCCTAACTATAATCCTAATTGAACTCTAACCCTAATTGAATCATAACTATAATTAAATTGTAATCCTATTTGGATCATAACCTTAAACCTTAAACTCCATTGAATTGTAACTATAATTAAACCCTAACCCAGAATCCTAATCCAAAATCTTATCCTAATTAAACCCTATACAAAATCCTAATTTAACCTCATGTATTCAAATCTTTGTTAGGTTTATTTTATTTAGTATTTCTTATTGATTTATATTTTATATTTTTGTTTTTTCTTTTTGATTGTTTTATGTGACATGATCAAATCTCTAATTTATCTTGAATCTTTTTATTTATTTATTTAATGTTTTTATTTATTTTCATTTTTGATTTATTTATTTGAATCTTTGTGATCATTTTTTATTTATCTTTTATCTTTGATTTATTTATTTATGTAAGGGTTAGGGTTAGTGTAAGGGTTAGAGTTAGATGATTAATTAGTGTGAGGGTTAGTGTTAGATGATTATTTATTTATTTGTGTAAGGGTTAGGGTTAGTGTTAGACGATTAATTAGTGTGAGGGTTAGGATTTAATTACAACTAAGATTCAATTAGGGTGGGTTAGGGTTCAAATGATGTTCAATTAGGGTAAGGGTTCTAGGATAAAGTTTGGGGTAATGCTTAGGATTGGGGTTAGAATTCAATTAGGATTAGGGTTAGGGTTACAAATATGGTAAGGGTTAAGATTCAATTAGGAATTAATTAGGGATATAGTTAGGATTTATATTCAATTAGGGTTAGGGTTAACTAATGTTAGGATTAATATTTAATTATAATTAGGGTTCATTTAGGCTTAAGTTTAGGGTTTAATTAGTTAGGGTTATAGTTAGACTTAAGGTTAGGGTTAGTGTTTAGGTTCAATTAGGGTTGAATCTCAACAAGATAAGGGTTATGGTTAGGGTTAGGATTCTAAGATAGATCTTTACGCTACGATTTGTGTTGAATTAGGGTTAGGTATCTATTAGGGTTAGGGTTAGGAGTTATAAGTCACAATTAGGGCTATATTTGTATTAAGATTAGAGTTTGGAGTTATAAGTTAAGATTAGGGTCAATGTTAGAGTAAGGGTTAGGGTTAGGGTTGGGGATTAATTACTATTAGATTTAGGGTTTAATAAGTGTTAAGATTCAATTAGGGTTAGGTTCAATTGATGTTTAATCATGGTTAGGGTTCTACGATAAATTTTTGTGTTAGGGTTAGCATTATAATTCAACTAGGATTAGGGTTAGTGTTACAATTACAAAAAGGGTTAAGATTTAATTAGGGTTTTGATTAGGGTTTCTATTTTTAATAAATTTTCTCACATAAAACTAATCCTAACTGAATATTTTTTTAATAATCCTAACTAAATATTGATGATATAACATTTTTTTATTATAATATTATAAATATACAAAAAATATATTTATATATATTAACTTAACATTTAAATATTAAATTATATATATTATTTTTAAAAATTGAATTATAAATATTTTACTACCATATTATAATATATTAATTATTATAATAATTTAATATAATTTATTTAAAATATTACATGTTGCATTGCGACTGCTACTAGCATATATATATTTAATAATATATATAAAATATGCTGAGAGATATCCTTCTTGAGGTGCCTATTCAACAATTAAAAAATAGGCGCCTTGAAAAGGATATCTCTCAGCATATTTTATATATATTATTAAATATATATATATGCTAGTTTATTTTTCAGAAGGATGAAATTCGCACTGTCATCGATCAAAATGCCTTCAAGATCAATAGTTGCCCACCATCTTGTGATCGGGAATTGTAGGATGGCGATATCGCGGGCGGGCGACATGTGTCCCATTTGTGGATCAAATTTTTGCAGAGCTTATTATTTTTATAAAATTTGTATATGATTTCACATATTACAAAATTGTCACATATAAATATGTTTAGCTTTCTCAAATTTGTGGCAAAGCTTATTATATTTTATAAAAGAAATTATTTGTAATTATGATTTCAAATCATAATTATAAATAATAAGCTTTGCATAATTTTTTTGAATTGATTATATAATACCCAAGAAAAAGTAGGTTACATAGTACATATTGCACTCAAAAAGAGAATAACGAGTCTAGGAGACCACAAACCAACACATATATGAAAAAAATGTTACATATATGAAGAAAATTTAGCACTCAAAGTCATAAAAACCTAGATATTATAGCTTTCACTATATACATTCATGTCATAAAACCCAATGGGTGGATTGATCTTTAAGATGTCATTGTTTCTAACCACTTCTAGCTTGCAATCACCCTTAGTAATTCTCTGATTTTCTTTGAGACCCATGTCTTCAAGGAGAATATAATATATAGTTGTTATGCCTTCCTAAACTTCCAAGTAGTTCTTCACAAAATGATCATTTCAATCCCTAGCATAGGGCCAATATTTGGCTGTCTTTACCTCAAATCTCGAGACATTAACTTGGCATGTGTCCAAAAGCTCCCACAACTTCTCTTTACAAAAATAGAAAAAGATGAACATTCTATAAGACATGGTAAAGTGTATCTTCCTTCCTTGCAAATAATCCTCATTTTTTTTCTTTTCACAAGAAAACAAATAATATTAGTAATTAAAATCAACTAAAAAATATTAAATATTTACTCACACCTTTAACATAACCAAATACAAATTATTTCCATGAAAATTTACTCTTGCTATATCCCACCATCCAAATCAACAAAAAGTAAAATCCAAATTTCTTTAGCACATAAATGGTCAAAGAAAATATGGTTGACGGTTTCAAGAATTTCACTTATAGAGTACAGGTTATTAACAGGTTAGACATGCTTCAGATTGATAGGTAAATTTTCCGATAAGAGTAACCATTTATAATAGGTTTTCTTTTGTTCAATCACATTGGACCAAGAGTGTTTAAGAATGTTAAATCATTGCCCATTACTAAAGTTCAAATACCAACAATCATTAAGGTGCAGGTGATAACCTCTTAGGAATTTGACAAAGAGTTGTAGATATTTTGGAGTTCACCTTGTAGAGGAAAATTCTATTCAACCACTTCAAGTTATCATAAATTATAGTTTCAAAACTTATTTGGGAAAAAAATTGAATGTTCTCATCATATTTTCTTGAGACTATATTTCCTCCATTGGGAAGTGGTAAACCATACTCAATACTAAGATAAGCCCAATACTTGGTCTATTTATTATTCATTATGTTACCAAATTCTTTGATGCTTTTTCTATCCTAGAGCTCTTGAAAAAATAATCATGTTAGAGAGTCATGGAATTTTTCTTCCATTGAAGATTACACCATACTAACCTGGAGCTAATTTTTTTCTCTTCCTTATTATGTGCCTTATTTGCTTTGATCCATTTCATGGCATTTTCCCTTGCTTTCTAGATACTCTTGAAGACATTAGAGCCAAAAGGGGATAAAGATAAATTTCCAAACAAGAATTCATGAGGATGTAGGCCCTTCCAAATCCTAGCCTATTTATGGACTACCATTTGAATGTCATTCCTCACTAAAAAAATTTAGGTCTCTTTACCACTGAGAGATTTAACAATTCATTTAGAAGCAAGTGAAATTACTCGTAGTCTCAAGTATTTAAGTCCAAGGCCACCATTATATTTATCTAAAAAACACCAATCACACTTGATAGTAGATTTATGTCTCTTTCCTTTCCAATCAGACCAAAGGAACTTCCTAACTCTCTTTTGAATTTCATTCACTTGATAGTTGCAAAACAACCACATTGAAGCATAATATAAGCTCTAAGAGGATTTTTTTTTTGGAAAACTTGTACTCTACCAACCAAAGAAAGATATTATCTAATCTACTTGGAGATTTTGTCTTCAATATTACTTTAATCTAATCTCACATTGACTTAAGGGGAGGATTGATTTCAAATGAGATTCTTAGGTATCTCACTTGTAAGTTCGATCCACCCCATAACATGTCAATTTTTTTAAACCAATAATGATTAGAAGAAGAATTCTAGCTAGTACCACAAAATTTCTTTTAGAAATATTGTCTTTAGATGCTTTGCAAAATATTTCTATCTTGCTCATCAAGCTCTTAAAATTCTTTTCCTCCCAATTCACAAAGATTGCAATGCATTTTCAAATTGTATACTTAGGAGTTTGTCCTCATTAGGGAGTGTAAGTCCTTTGACATCCATTCCATTACTCATATCTCTTAACAAACAAAATCTGGCATCAAAGGTGATCACAAAAAGAGCACGGGCTAGTAGACAACCTTTCCTTGTTGATCTTTATGGCTAGAAGGGTTCATAGAAAGAACCATTTATATCAACTTGAGAAATAGTTCATCCTTGAATAAGGCATCTACTATTTGACAAAAATTGTTAGGAAAACAAAAAGCTTCAAAATTCATTATTACAAATGACCATTCAACCCTATTATATGAATTTTCAAAATCAAGGAAGAGCATGCCATTTTCTTAGTTTGTTACATTAGCCCAATCAAATATCCTCCCAACTAATAATAATATTTTTCAAGATATACCTACCCTTGAAAAAGCTAGTTTGAGTATTACTAACAAAATTAGGGAGGATATAAGTATTAGAGCAAAAAATATAACAAAAAATATGTAAGAAACATTAAGGAGGGTAATGGGCCTATAGTTTCTAATTTGAGATCTATCTCCTATTGTAAAAATCTTGATGATTCCTCTATTAATATTTCTTCCCAAGGATCCTTTGCTAATAACTTCAAAATAAACCTATAAGGTAACTTCACTAATCTAGTTAACTTTTTTTTATAAAATTGTAGCAAGCCCATCTATACTTGGAGATTTATCCTTTTTATATATTCTAATATCCTTTACAATCTCATCCTTAGAGATATCTCTAGTAGGCCAATCATTGTCTTCCTCTTTGATTTTCCTAGGGATGACTTGTGCACAATGATGTTGGGATCTTTTATAGTCCACATTGCTATCTTCAAAAAAGAAAATATTTTAATAGAAATATTGAAATTCATTTATAACCAAAGAAAGACCATTTATATGTTGATTATTCACCTAGATTGATCCAATTTCTTCCCTAGCATTTTTCTCCTTTATATAATTAAAGAAGAAATCAAAGCCTTTATCTCCATTTTTTAGCCAATTTATTTTAGCCCTAACTTTTAAACCATGAATCTTCTTAATTTACAATATTCTCAAATTATGCTTGAATATCACCAACTCCTCATTCAAGGACTCATGCAATTGAGATTAGATGGAGATAAAATCTTATTGAAGCAATTCTTTGATCTCCTTCCATCAAAGGCTCTTTTTTCTGCACAACTTGGAATAGGGACCTTGAGTTGGTAACATTGGAATCCTATTTTTCAATTGATAGCAGAGAATTTTTTTAGCAAGATCCTATCAATTAAATTTTTTAGCAAATATTAACTTCTTATATTAAAAATAATTTAAATATTTTAACACATGCATTAGATGGACCTTTGGTTTTTAATGATTTAGAGATATTATGTATTGATAATTGTGTGATTGAAAGGTTTAACAAATATAAGTCATTTGGAAAAGCCTATGAAATCTAGGTTGAGCAAGTGATTAGATATGGAATCTTTTGCATTGAAAGAGGTGTAATATTATATAAGGAAATTGAGGGAAAAAAGGAACTAAATAATGATCTCCAAATCTGAGAAAATAAGAATCTATCTAGAATTTAGTAATAACATATATATATATATATAAAAAAAAATTGATACAAATACACAACTAAACAAAAAATTCTCATATTTATTTTAAAATGTTTTGATATATAAGTATTCATTACATATTTTTAAATTTTGTATGCTTTTGGTGGAGTTACTATTGAAGGAGAATATAATTGTAAACTATATATATTTTAAGTAAATCTATATCTTTAGTATTTAAAATTACTTAAATAGTTTCATTGATATATTGTTTACTTTAACATACACCATAATAGAAGTTCACATGCACATCAATCTTAGAGAAAAATATATATTCATGCCCTTTTCATTACTATTTTTGGTAAACTTTGAATAGATTGTCCTTTGTTCAATAACAAGTCTACATGTGGGATATTCTTGTGTGAATTAATCTCATGACATTACCCTACCTTGCATAAGATCTACTAGTGCAAACTTGACGTAGTAATTATCAACCCTACACATTTAAAATTTAAATTCAATTTAAATCTTGACAGCACCCTCCCACTAATCATTGTGAGCTTACCTAATGCATGTTTATCTTGATTTGCATGTTGTATTTTACTTTAAAAAAATCATTTAAGCATTTAAAATGATCAAAGATTATTAGGACAATGAGGATTTATCAAAAGAACATTTTCATTGAGAGAAATGTAATAACATTTTCTCATAACATATATCATCATGTCTCTAATCATTATTCCTATGTCATGGAATTGGTTTGGTTAGGGCTCTAATTGAGGAGAACAGAATCCTCACAATTTAGCACATTCCCTAAAAATGTTACTAAACACTTTCTATCTATATTGAGGTTCAAATATTAGAAGATCAACACAACTAAATTCTAAACATCAATTATTTGCTAGTTGATTCTTATGGTATAGATTTATATTTGCACACTAGTTCGGTTTCTCAGACATGGATATGAACCAAAGCAATACTTTGAGACATTTATTGACCATCTAGGGATCTAAATGAAGATAACACAAGCCTCACAATTTAGTAGATTTTGTAATACTATGTATATTCACTCTTATTATATTAATATATAAATATATAGGCTTACCACCTTTGCTTTAAAAAAATGATGTTTGTAAACATTGTCAATCCATAATAAAGTGTAAATGTTAAAAGATAAAAATCAATTTCAAAATTAATTTTTTACTAGTTGATTATTGAAATTATAGATTGAAGCTTGTAGACTAGTTTTATTTTGTACACATATTTGAACCAAAGAAAAGAACACTTAATTCACATATTTAAAAGCATTTATAAAATCAAGTCCAAAACCTCCTTTAACACTTCAAATAATCAACATCTACATCTCAAAAAACATCACATTTAATTCATTTAATTTAAATATCAATCATCCAATATAAAAATAATATTATTTTTAAATAAAACATAATAAACATTTTTTCATTAAAATAAATAATTAAATATAATTAACATTAATAAATATTATAAATAAGATATAATCTTCTAAAAAAAAATTATTATTAAAGTTATAAGAAAGATAAATCTTTTCTATTTCCTAACAAAGAAAATGAACCGATACTTCGTAATATAAAAGGAACACTCACCACAATTCATGTAATGAAATGAATGTGGGATTTGTAGTACCCCTCCATTTATGCTTATTTTTTTTGGTTACATGTTTTCATATTATTAGACTATGGTATTTTGTTTGGATATTTTGATCGCTGGTTTTGAGCGACAGTGGATTCACTTTGAGACATGATGATACATTGTATGGTGATATTTGATTTCTGACATGCTTTGATGTAGTATAGATGATTTCCTTCAATTGATTATTGCTATGTATATGTTTATGATGGACTAACTGTTAATTTAATTCGTCAGTTTGATGTGACGTGTATTGGTGTGGAGAACGAAATCGCATCACTCGCTTGTGAGTGCCCTGTGATGTCTGTGATTTTCTCCTCACGGTGTGCCTATACAATGGTTTATATATATATATGCATGTTATTGCTTGGTTACAGGATTGCAGGTACATGACACCGACTCCACCTGGTTACTCAGGTCTGAGCATGTCAAGACTCAACGGAAATGTTGATTGGGAGGTAGTAGCATGGTTCATCCTAGTCTAGTCTTTAACCCGGTCATAGTACATCGTCAGTTAGTTTGGAGTCTTAGATGGTTATGTATGTTTATGTTTGGATTATTTGCTTGAAAGGAAAATTTAGGCAATTTTTAATATTAGTTAATTATGCTTTAAATTATTGTTATTTAAGTTAATTTTTAAATGTTAAAGAAATTAGTTTTATATGTGATTTAATAAATTAATTAGTTTGTTTGGTTAAATAATTTGATCTTAGAGATTAAATTTATTTAATTAAATAAATTAATTAATTAAGATTAAATTGTTTTGAATTGTGTGTGAATAGATTTATTTAAATTAAATATTTTTGTGGAAATGGCATTTTAAATTGTAAATAAATTTTGTATTTGGAAATGGAAAATTAAATTAAATAAATGCATGCAATTTGAATATTGATTTTAAAATTTAAAATGAATTGAATCCATGCAAATCTTGAGAGGCAAGATTGCCGAGAAGTGGTTAAAAGATATTTTTCACTTCTCGACATGTGTGCAAGTTGCATTTATTGATTTTGTTGAAGAATTTTCCGGAGGTTAATTTGGATCTGGAAAAGACACCGAGGGATTCTATTCTATTTTCTTGTAATGCCCAAAATTTCACACGAAAATACAATTAAGGACAAAACACAAATTTCAAAAAAAAAATTCACTTATGCTTACAAAACTCTCAAGGTTTACTACCAACGCAAGAACTATAAGAAGGCAAACAAATTTTGACTAGACATAAACTATAATTATTTTAGATAGGTAACTAAATTGCTTAGACCATCTTGGTCGGGGCTCGAAGGAAGACGGGAGTTCACATCACCCAGACAGACTTGATTAGTTATGTTAACTCATCGATAGTCATAGACTTTGTTCAAGTCCCAAGTTATCCAAATAAAATATATAACAGTAGTAACTTCAAACTTAATAACAAGAGAACAAGCCTAGGGACTAGACCTAATTCCTCGGGGGCTCATCTTTGACGGCCTTGCCTACGTATATAATTCGCAGAGGAACCGTAGTTCGACAACTAGACTTCAACCATCTCCCACATGGTTGGATAGCAAAGGGGTGGGTAATCCTTAGGTTCAAGGGTGACTCTACCACTGTCACACTCACACCCCAATAACACTAACAGACTATAAACTCAATTCTCTACTCAACTTCATATTATGCCTCTAACCCATTAATTATACATAGACAAAAAGAAGTGGGTACGCAACCCTTTCTAGGGTCCATTACCCTAGACAGTTTCATAGACGACTGCCACCCACATAGGTGAAGCCGAGGCTCGGTGAACTCGTAAAGGATATACTAGGGGAATATGGAGCTTAGACATAAATACCCACATTGGCACAAACAATGCCACAAGGTAAAATGTCAGTGACCAAATCTTTAGTACAACCAAAACAACACAAAAGTAACCCAAGTGTTTTAAACAAAATAATCCTAATGAACTAGATCCTACTTTCATTAATTATGATTACTCAACCAACTGAATGTTCATTTCATCACTCTTTATATTCTAAGTATTATTCTTATTTCGAACTATTGTTTGCATCAATTAGATCATAACTAAAATATAAAGTTGTAACACAAAAGAACCAATTCAAGGTGTACTTAGATAACTCTGACACCATAGACTAATCCACACATTACTTGGGCCCCATGATGAGTTTGAAACATCACCTCCATAACCTTCCTACCACTCAATTATATATTAGAAGCAAAACATAAAAGGGTGCTACTTATCCAATATTAAATATGTCCCAATCATAATGCATTGTACTCGGTATGAATCGTGAACTAGGTTATAGATAAAGTATTTTAATTTTACAATATCATTTATTGCCATAGGGGGGGGGGGTTTATTTTAGTAATCTATGCTTGGTCATGCCAAAGGCTACATGATGAATCCCTAGTTCCACCCTTCTTCTTTTTTTCTTTTTTTTCCCCTTTTTTCTCTCTCTCTGTTTTTTTTTTTTACCATATTATCTTCACAAGTTTTCAACACAATCTTCAGTATATTTATCACTCTCACATTTTTATTTTTATTTTCCTATGTAACTTCAAGCGAAGATTTTTTTTCCCTTCCTAAGTAACTAGCTTCGTATTTACATAACACACAAGCCTAAACGTAAGTGTCACTATACACACTCTTGAAATTCTAAGTGAAATAAAATGAATACTAAGCCAATTAAGGGCAACAATAGAAGCAACACATTTACACACATTTCAATGCATCCAAGATATCCATTCAAGTGATATTTATAATTAAGTCATCGTACACAACACAGATTCATTGTGCTAATTACTATTACTTAATTTAATGTGAATCAATCAAGAATTTTAATCCATCACTTAGATACTATCAAAACACAATCATATAAACACACATAATTTAACCAAATACTTCAATACTTAAAAAAATAAGAAAATAATAAAAAAATAACAATAATCACCCCTCTAGAAAGCGACATTAATGCGATAAGAGAATACCATTGCTAACGCTATTTATTAAGGATTAGGAACCAATCTTAGAATAACAAAATTGATCTTATACTTATAAGTCATAAATAATTAATCTCTCAAGTGTAAATCATGTTATTCGTGAATCTATTTAGAGAATAAGGGTATTTATTCTTTTTAGATAATTTGATATTTTAGAAACTTAAGTACTCATGCATCAATATATTATATAGTTTCATTAGAATTTTAAATCTCTTATTGAAATTTCACAAAACTAATATAAAATAAATTAGTGATAGAATAAGACGTAGGGTCAAATCTATGTCATGGGGTTTACCTTGGATTGAAACAAGTTTATAACATACACTTTTTGATTAATTTGAAAAATATGATGGAAGGATTATGCTCGTAAACCTTGTGCTCAAGAAGTAGTTGTCTAACCTTGGGCTGCATGTCAAATCCCCACGATTGTAATTTTTCATGTTTGACCAAATGTGCTTAAATGCGAAGATTCATGAACTTGTGGGGTACATAGTTGCTCACATATAATTAAAAGTCAAAATTCACAATGTATCGACAGGATGTATAGGTGTATATAAGTTATGTAGGCATTTGTAAACATAAGTAAATATCACAATATATTCTTATATTTATTTCAACAAATGTGTTGTATTTTTTATTTTTCCTGGCAGACATGTATGAAGGATCTGGACGCATTAACATGGCACATGAACTATTTGACAGAATTCCTCAAAGACAAGTGGTCACTGGAATGTAATGATTTCTGCATATGCACAGAATGGATTTATTGAGGAAGGTTTAAAACTTGCGAGTAAATGAAAGAGTGGGTATAAAGACAAATTCAACAACTTTTTCCAGCGTCCTTTCTGCCTACGCCAAAATGGGAGCCCCCCCCTTTTTTTTTCTGTCTCTTTTGAAATGGGGTGTGGAGCTACTTGACCGAATGCACAGGTAGACAAGTATGCGAAATGTAGAAGCATTCACAAGGCACAAGAATTTGTTTAATAGAATGCCTCCTAGAGAACCAATCACATGGGCATGATAACATAGATTCATATTATTTGAGATTCAAAATGAAACTAAATGCTCAGGCCGCCCCCTTAGAGCCCTATGCTTGGATCTAGCAATGTTTGAAAGGAGAAATAAATGTCACTCATTATATCCAGCCGCAGCATAGGTTCAAAACTCACTCCACTCAGCACAATGTCATAACCTATAATTATACCGGGCATGTGATAGGATTGAAACTCTGCAACCACTAAATCCAAGATCTATGATTCAATTGGGGTGTGATGGTTAAAGCATACATCCAACCTTGACACAAATCTGCGTACTTCATAATGATGATCGTAGCTAACCACGTACAGGTCTAATATATTTCCTATAACCTTATCCAAGGTTTTCCCAGACAAAGAATAGAAGAATAATCTAACTAAAATACAATTTGGAATAAAATGCTCCCAAGCAATTTCCATTGCGTCTGGATTTTAATATCAGAAATGAATTTGAGCAACAACTGGAATAAATTATGCATGCTCTTACAATACCTCTAAAACAACCATAAATCGATTGATTGCTCTTTTTGACATCATATTGTGGGAATCGAATTAGAGCTTCAAATGACATAAGAGAAAGCAACATCTTACCTCATAATCTTTCATTGGGATTTTTCTGCAAAATGCTCGCACAGCTAAGAACAATCGATGGATTATTTATAAAGGAATACTCCAGTCATTTATAGTTTGAGGTAGTCAAACGACATACCCTGAAATTGGAAAAAAAATGCAGTTGCCCATCATTCGCAGGAACCCCAATCACATGAGATTTTTCCGAGTTCAGACTATGGAGAGGGCTTCAAAGAGACGATCCCCTTGTTACACAAGAAAGATACCTTTCTAAAAATCCCAGCATCGTGGATATCCATAGCCATTTGTTCACATCCCACTGGCACTATTTTCATGAGAAGATCACTTCATTCTCCATCAAAAAGATTTACCAAATCGCTCCCTAATCCCAAGGTAAAACAAAACACCCATAAGCCATCCACACCTATAGAATTGTTACTATGTGCCTCCCGCACCACCATTAATGGACTTGACCTTTAAGCTTTTTTCTCTCTACCAAGAAAGACCTTTTTCTTATCCCAAAGTGTGAGAATGATGTTCACCACTAAAACTGCACGCATAAGGGACTTTTAACTCCCCTGACATGCTCTGACTAAAACAATCATAATGATTGAATTTCATCTCCCCTCAAGATATCATGGCAAACTGTTCAACATAACGTGTCACCTGCAACACATTAGTCTAGTGATAGGGAGAGGTTGGTAAGGCAAATAAATTAAGGTTGACAGAGGTTCTATTTTCCATGCCCATTCAATGTTTCTAACACTTATCATTTATTATAGACAGCATAATGCATGCCTGATTTAAAGGCCAAGCGTATAGAACAATCAATCCTTGGAGGAATTCTATACAGTCATTGTCCAGCAAGTGATAGCGTTCACAATAATCACTTCCCTAGAAAGTATTACCCAGAAAGAAAGTAATAAGATATTAAAACAAATAAATAGTCCAACTTAGGAAATGTATATAGCTATCCAAATAAAACTCTTGTCCTTAATTATTAAGGGACCTATAAATATATAGAAAAATACTTAAAGGAGAACTTTAATATATATCATATTCATCTAAGAATTTTCACATAATGTATTTAAGAATCATACATATTATAATGTTAACATTCTTGGATAGCCACACAACAACTAACTAGAACCCCAACTCATCTGAGTGAATTGATTTCATAATAATTTCAATTAACCAAATTTGTGATTGAACAAATGCCTTAATTTGTTATTTAAATGACCATCAAATTATATAACAAAACAAAATTCCATAGTCACTAATAATATTACAATCACTCACTATATACATGTTAGAAATGTCATCAACTATTTAGTTATTGGACCCCCATTGTAAGAATATTATATTTTGATTGACTAAGAAACCTTAATAATATTGGTATTATTGAATCAGCTCTTTTTTCCTTTTTTTTTTAAAAAAAAAAATTAATAATAATAATATCGTTTAATTAACAATTTAGCTAAACAATATTATTATTCACCCCCAACATAAGACTTACCAATAATAATGATGTTATCATAAAATAAACTAATTGAATTATTATAGTATTCTTATTTAACCAACACTTGGACCTCTATATGTATATAAATGTGAAAATAGTGTAGTAATGCTTAGCGATAGGTGGGGCCTCACATTTCTCTTCACAGGAAAAATATGAGTGCTTGGTTAAGTTTTTGTATATGCTTTTGGTGTTATTGTATACTTGTGGAAGATTTTTGGTTCGTGTTTTGGAAATTGGTTCTCGGGAAAAGTTTTGGAAGGCTACAGGCAACAGAGGCTACAAAGGTTCTCATCACCAAACCAATTTCTAAAGCTTTGGGAAATCAGGTATTCCTCTTGTGGTTTTAATTTTTTGTTTTGAAAAGAATATATGTGAAAGAAATTTCTTTAATTTAAATCCTCTGTGTTTTTCGGAAGAACCTTTTACTGTTTATACTCAGAAAGGAATTTATTGAATTTCTTTTCTTTCTGGAAAAATGAGTTTGTGTGAAAGGAAATTATTGAATTCATCTGGAAAATAAAATTTTATGCGTACTGTGAAATTTCCCTATTTCCCTTTGGAACATTTACAATTTCCCCTATTTCCCTATGAAACCCCTATGAAACCCCGTTGAATTTCTGTAGAGTTTTCTTAATATTTTCTGTATGAAAACCCTGTTGAAATATATATATATATATATTTTCATATATATATATATTGGATTGTGGAAGAAACTTATATAAAATTATATGTTTATTTAAATTTAAGTCGTCGTACGGGCGAGTTAGGGTTTTGATACTTTTTTTAAAAGATGGAATAAAATCCGTAGTCAGAATTTAAAACCATAGAGTTTAATTTTGTTTTGTGAAATTATGAATTTTTATTGACTGTTACGGTTTTTGGCTGGGGCGTGGGGCTACCCCCACAGCCGCCCATGAAGGGCGACGGCTGTGGAGGCAGCCAGGGCTGCCCATGTAGGCAGCACTTAGGCTGCCCACACAGCCGCAGCCTTTCATGGCCGGCTGTGTGCATGGCCAGCAAACCCTGTATAAAGGGTTTTCTTTGCTATTTAAAAAAAAACAAACTTTATAAAATATATTTATTTCGAATTCGTTTTTGATTAATTCGTAATTTTTAATGAGTTTAGTTTGTACATACAAATTTTGAAATTATTATGTATTTAATATTTTATATATATGTATATATATATATATTTATGTATAAATATATATATATATATATTTATGTATAAATATATATATATATATATATATATATATATATATAAATATATATATATATATATTTAATTAAAATATATATTTAATATTTATTTATAGAAGAAATACTTTTGTATTTAAATACAAAATTATTTAAGGTATTTGAAAGCATAAAAATCAATTAGTTTTAAACAATAAATTGATTAAAAATTTATTTAGTTTTCATTTCTATGTGAAATTGAGGAAGTTAAAGTTAGAATTTATTTAATGCAATTTCTTTAGTAGTTTGAGAAAAGAATTACAATTTAATTGCTATAATTTTTATGTTAATTCTTTTGAATGACTAGATTTAGTAAATCCGAATTATAGACATATATTTTCTTGATTTGCTTTAGCTGTGTTTTTTAATTGGGAAAATTGGGAAAGTTTTAGATGTATAAGTCTTCCAGAGTGATCTAATTAGAAAGGGTGATGTTATTGTTTAAATGCATTTCTTGGGTTGACTAGGGTTGTGCAAGTGTTAGAGTATGGGGTATTGACACCTGGTTTATGGATAAAAGATTTAATGACCATTTTGTGTCATTTGTTATTATGTGATTGATATCTGTGCACTTTGTCTACCTTAGTCTAGAAAACTTAGAAATTCCTTTGTTAAGTTTAGGGGAGTGGCTCTATGTGAGGGCTGACACACAAAGTGGTGTCAGGGTAACTTACAAAGAGTTAGTAAGTCAGTGATAACTAAATAACACAGTAGTTAGAATAAAATCTTTAACAAGATGTTTATGCCTCACTTAATGACTCTTGAGCTAGTTCAGTCTTGAGTATAAGATGAGAAGGCCTGGAATGGCAAATTGATGTCTTGTTTCTTCAAGAGGCATTCGATTCCGCAATAGTTAGCAAATGGGGCCGGGTTTCGTAAGAGGTTACAGGGTAACCCAAGTTGGGGGTCGAGACCTAGGAAGAAACACCAGGGTAACCTTTGCAATATTGTGATGACACTCCACCTAAAATAACAGTCTACCTTGTGTACTTGGTACATTCGATTGTCTAAAATCTGGAAGCAATGTAACCATCAGTTAGTTATGTACTTGTGTCTAGGGTTAGTAGATTTTGTCTAGGTAACCATATTACTATCTCCTAGCATAGGGGGTGGACATATGGGTACCACATGGTTGGGTGGAACGTGCACCTTACTCCATTGGGTCCCCAGATTATGATCATGGCATCGAGAGCTTCATGGATGGAGAGCTCGTACTTGGATACAGATGTACTTTCTTATTGCATTATTGTAAAACTAATATTGTAACTTTCCTCAATTGTTTATGAGGTGAACATTGTAAAATGTAATTGTAATTATTGTTGATCTACCTCATCAGATGAATGAGTATTGTAATATCTTGCCAAATGCAATGTAAGAAATCAAGTTTGTACTTTATATTATCTTGAATGGAATTTTCATATGTTATGCAATATCTATTTTTAATGTTTATGTTAATTCATTATAAGCAATGCGAAATACTAAAGTCGTCTATGGAAACTCAAGTAGTGTAACGTCACGTAACTTAGTGAATGTATGCAACCAATTAAGTAATATTAATATTTTTAAGTGAAAAAAATTATTTCACTTTTATACACAATTGCAACATTCCTTAGGTTATTAAGATGGGGCATTACAGATTGGTATTAGAACCAAGGTTACAAACACTGGACGCTCTGGGTAATCGCGAGCCCATTAGGTTGACCTAGTACGTAGTGTCGCTATCTGTTAGCCTTTGTTGAATAGTATCTAAGACTCGTTATTGTTATGTCTAGGAACATGCCTAGGTGAGGTGGAGGCCGAGGGACAATCCCTCAGGTTACTCCCCCTCTGAGCCCTCATCACAGTGATCAGGCAAAATAGTTGGATCAAAGGAATGAGGGACAGAATCCCGAACAGTTAGGAGTAGAGGTTTCACAGATACGTCCTTTATTAGAGGAGGTCCTAGCTCGATTTGGACCTAGACAGGAAGTTGAGCAGGAGGTTGTTAGAGAGAGAGATAGATATCCTAGGAGAGTAGATGATATAGCGCATCAAGATGCTATTACTGTGGGACACATGAGGGATTTATTGAGGGCACGTCCTCCTACTTTTGATGGTATAGGAGGTGGCTTAGAGGCAGAGACCTGGCTACTGGATTTGGGTAGATGCTTCGCTATGCACCCTTACGATAGCAATACCCGAGTGAGATGCGGTATCATGCATTTGAGAGGATTCACCTCTACTTGGTGGCGCCTGGAGGAGCAGAAGCTCCACTTAGATATTGGGTTAGTGTCTTGGGAGATGTTTCTAGAGAGATTTAGAGCACGGTTCCTATCGGAACACTGGAGGTAGCGTTGGGCTGACGAGTTTCATGATCTACGTCAGTTGGCTCTTTCTATTGAGCAATATGAACGTAGATTCTATGAACTCAAGCAGTATGTTGGTATTGGCGATGATGAGCCGATGCTAGTACAACACTTCATCAAGGGTTTAAACACCCGCATTAGTGGTGGTGTCAGAGTCTTTGAGCCAAAGACTATGGAAGTTGCGGTGGAGAAGGCTCGCATAGTGGAGGAGAACCTTGTTATGGCGTTAGGTGGTCACACAGGAGTGCAGATTGGCAGTGCTCCTACAACAGGTTTTAGTCCACGGGGTGGACAGGTACAGATAGGTGGTTCCTCTAGGAACCACCAGACACCCTCAAAGGGTGGGCAGCAACAACAACAACGTACACCTCAAAAGAATAATAATCCACAACCACAAGGTAATAGTCCTCAAACAGGAAAGGGTCGCAACTTGTGGCACAATAAGCACAATAGGAAGGATCAACCTGCGTAGAGTGCTCAGTCTACTGTCAGTAGAGGTAGTTTCCAGCAATCCAATGCACCTTCGGGTGGCAGAGGATTCGGTAGAGGCATAGGTTGTTACTCGTGTGGACAGTAGGAACACATAGCTAGGAAGTGTCCGATGAGAGGTTCTACTAGTTTTGGGCCTCGACCTACAGTTTCAGAGCCTACAATGGGTGATGCAGGATGATCACATACAGTATATGCTATGGTTAATGACCACCAAGCCGATCACCAAAACACAGTGGTCGAGACTTCAGGTAAGTTACATGGTGTTAGTGTTTCCATTCTTTTTGATTCCAGAGCTACCGACTCCTTTATTTCACCGACCATCGTTGACCAATGTGGTCTTGTGGCGGTAAAACAAGGTGGTAAGTGGCAGGTTGAATTCGCTTCTGGGGTGAAAGTAGCAGTAGAAAACTTAGTACATAACTGTGAACTTAAAATTGGTACATTAACTACCTTAGTAGATTTACATGTTACACCTTTAGGATCGTATGACATAGTATTAGGTATGGATTGGCTAGCATCTTATCATGTTGTGATTGACTATCGACTTAAGATAGTTAGTTGCATTAATGATTTAGGTGCGAAAGTGGAAATTATAGGTGTTCAAAGACCTATCTCTTTGCGGATGATATCTACTATGCAATTAAAGAGATGTCTTCGTTAGGGATGTCAACTGTTTGCAACAACAGTTACTGATCTAGAAGAAGGTGAGAGTCAAGAGGTATCTCTTGATGATCATCCTATTCTTAGGGAATTCGCTGACGTGTTTCCCGATGACATACCTAGAATGCCACCGAAGAGGGATATTGACTTTAGAGTTGACCTAGTTCCTGGAGTTGAGCCTATATCTAGAGCTCCATATAGAATGACGATTCAAGAGTTAGAGGAACTTCGTATCGAGTTAGAGGAACTATTAGAAAAGGGATTCATTAGTCCAAGTGTTTCCCCTTGGGGAGCACCTGTCATCTTCGTAAAGAAGAAGGATGGGTCACTTAGATTGTGCATTGACTATCGTCACTTGAACAAGGTTACGATTAAGAATCATTATCCTTTGCCTAGAATCGATGATCTTTTTGATCAAATCAAGGGAGCTAATGTGTTCTCTAAAATCGATTTGAAATCTGGTTATCATCAATTACATATTGCTGAAGCTGACATTCATAAAACTGCATTTCGAACTCGTTATGGGCACTACAAATTCACAGTAGTACCATTTGGGTTAACGAATGCACCATCAGTATTCATGAGTTTAATGAATGGTGTTTTTCGTACATACCTTGATCGCTTTGTCCTAGTATTTCTCGATGATATTTTGATCTATTCAAGAAACATGAAGGATCATGAAGAACACTTGAGACAGGTATTGCAATGTTTAAGGGAAAATCAATTGTATGCGAACCTAAAGAAGTGTGACTTCTTTCAAACTGAGGTAAAATATCTTGGACATGTGATTTCTGGAAAAGGTACAGATGTGGATCCTTCAAAGATTCAAGCTATTGTAGATTGGCCAGCACCTACTAATGTAGGTGAAGTACGTAGTTTTATGGGTCTAGCTGGTTATTATAGGCGGTTTGTTGAGGGGTTTTCTAGAATCGGTCATCCTATTACTTCTCTTCAGAGAAAAGGGAAGAAGTTTGTTTGGACAAAGCAATGTCAGTTGGCTTTTCAAACACTTAAAGAAAAGTTGACTAATGCACCTATACTAATTGTTCCTGATCCTACTAAGGATTTTGTGGTTTGCACGGATGCATCCTTAGAGGGTTTGAGAGCAGTTCTGATGCAAGATGGGCGTGTGATTGCTTATGAGTCTCGCAAACTCAAGGATCACGAATTAAACTATCCCACTCATGATTTAGAACTAGTTGCAGTTGTGCATGCATTAGTTCATTGGAGGCATTTCTTATTAGGTCATCATTTTGAACTTCATACTGATCACCATAGTCTACAATACATTTTTACGCAACCTAACTTGAATGCTAGGCAAAGACGGTGGATGGAGTTCTTGTGTGAATATGATTTTGAAGTGAGATATGTTCAAAGAAAAGAGAACGTAGTGGCTGACGCTCTTAGTCGTCATCAACATGAGATCTCTGCTACTACTCTTGAAGTTGATTTGAGAGGTCAAATAGTAGCAGCACTTCCTACTGATAGATTGTATCAGGAACTAAGGTCAGAGATTGAATCTGGTAGACCCTTAGAAGGTCAATTTGCAGGGTATGTTCTAGAATCGAATGGTATATTACGGCATTTAGGTCGTATCTATGTACCACACTTTGAGGGTCTTCATACATTAATTATGACTGAAGCACATCGAGCTTCGTATTCAGCTCATCCAGGTGTTAAGAAAATGCATGTCGATCTACGACAATTGTATTTATGGCCTGGTATGAAATGTGATATTGCTGACTATGTATCGAGATGTCTTGAATTCCAGCGAGTCAAAGCTGAGCATCAACATCCTAGTGGATTATTGCAGCCACATCTCATTCCGGAATGGAAATGGGATATTATATCCGTTGACTTTATTGTAGGGTTACCTACGTCATCACGTCGACATGATGCCATTATGGTAACTGTTGACCGATTGACTAAAGTAGCTCATTTCTCACTAGTACGATCATCATACAATGCTTCATCTGTAGCTAGGATATTCATGGAGGACATCGTTAGATTGCATGGGATTCCTTGTAGGATTATTTTTGATAGAGATCTCATTTTTACTTCAGCCCTATGGACTTCATTACAACATGCTTTAGGTACACAGTTGAACTTTAGTTCAGCGTATCATCCTCAAATCGATGGACAAACGGAGAGAGTTAACCAAATATTAGAGGATATGCTTAGGATGTATGTAATGGACCAACAATCACGTTGGGAGGATTATCTGTACTTAGTAGAGTTCGCTTACAATAATGGATATCAAAGTTCCATAGGTATACCACCATTTCAGACTTTATACGGTCGTCCTTGTCGAACTCCTTTGAGTTGGGACCGACTAGAGGATAGAGTGTTACTTGGACCTGAGATGCTTCGAGACATGGAGCAAAAGGTTGACCATATTAGAGAACATTTGATAGCAGCACAAGATAGGCAAAAGAAGTATGCCGATGTGCATAGAATAGACCGACAGTTTGATGTCGGAGATAGAGTGTTTCTTCAAGTGCAACCGTGAAAGAGTCCAATCCGTTATGGAAAAGGCTCTAAGCTTGCGCCTCGTTTTGTTGGGCCATTTGAGATCTTAGAGAGAATTGGTCCTGTGGCATATCGACTCACCTTACCACCCAGTTTGTCACGTATTCATGATGTTTTTCATGTATCAGTTCTTAGACCATATCATCCCGATATATCTCATGTACTTGATTGGAATGTGTTACAGGTAGAGGATGAGCAGCTGGCTTTGGAGCCCATGGCCATTCTACAGCACTGGACGCTCAGTCTCAGGGGTCGAGACGTTGATCAGGTGAGGGTCCAATGGGATCCTAGCCATGAGGCTTCTGCTACTTGGGAGGATGCGACACGCATGAGGGAACTTTATCCCTATCTGTTCACAGGCTTTCAGGAGCAAGCTTGATCCTAGGGGGGAGGATGTAGTACCCCTCCATTTATGCTTATGTTTTCTGGTTACATGTTTTCATACTATTAGACTATGGTATTTTGTTTGGATATTTTGATCTCTGGTTTTGAGCGACAGTGGATTCACTTTCAGACATGATGATACATTGTATGGTGATATTTGATTTCTGACATGCTTTGATGTAGTATAGATGATTTCCTTCAGTTGATTATTGCTATGTATATGTTTATGATGGACTAACTGTTAATTTAATTTGTCAGTCTGATGTGATGTGTATTGGTGTGGAGAACATAATCGCATCACTCGCTTGCCAGTGCCCTGTAATGTCTGTGATTTTCTCCTCACGGTGTGCCTGTACAATGGTTTATATATATATATATATATGCATGTTATTGCTTGGTTGCAGGATTGCAGGTACATGACACCGCCTCCACCTGGTTACTTAGGTCTGAGCATGTCAAAACTCAACATAAATGTTGATTGGGAGGTAGTAGCATGGTTCATCCTAGTCTAGTCTTTAACCCGGTCATAGTACATCGTCAATTAGTTTGGAGTCTTAGATGGTTCTGTATGTTTCTGTTTGGATTATTTGCTTGAAAGGAAAATTTAGGCAATTTTTAATATTAGATAATTATGCTTTAAATTATTGTTATTTAAGTTAATTTTTAAATGTTAAAGAAATTAGTTTTATATGTGATTTAATAAATTAATTAGTTTTTTTGTTTAAATAATTTGATCTTAGAGATTAAATTTATTTAAATAAATAAATTAATTAATTAAGATTAAATTGTTTTGAATTGTGTGTGAATAGATTTATTTAAATTAAATATTTTTGTGGAAATGGCATTTTAAATTGTAAATAAATTTTGTATTTGGAAATGGAAAATTAAATTAAATAAATGCATGTAATTTGAATATTGATTTTAAAATTTAAAATGAATTGAATCCATGCAAATCTTGAGAGGCAAGATTGCCGAGAAGTGGTTAAAATATATTTTGCACTTCTCGACATGTGTGCAAGTTGCCTTTATTGATTTTGTTGAAGAATTTGTCGGAGGTTAATTTGGATCTGGAAAAGACACAGAGGGATTCTATTCTATTTTCTCTTCACAGGAAAAATATGAGTGCTTGGTTAAGTTTTTGTATATGCTTTTGGTGTTATTGTATACTTGTGGAAGATTTCTGGTTCGTGTTTTGGAAATTGGTTCTCAAGAAAAGTTTTGGAAGGCTACAGGCAACAGAGGCTACAGAGGTTCTCATCACCAAACCAATTTCTAAAGCTTCAGGAAATTAGGTATTCCTCTTGTGGTTTTAATTTGTTGTTTTGAAAAGAATATATGTGAAAGAAATTTCTTTAATTTAAATCCTCTGTGTTTTTCGGAAAAACCCTTTACTATTTATACTCTGAAAGGAATTTATTGAATTTCTTTTCTTTCTTGAAAAATGAGTTTGTGTGAAAGGAAATTATTGAATTCATCTAGAAAATAAAATTTTATGCGTACTGTGAAATTTCCCTATTTCCCTTTGGAACATTTACAGTTTCCCCTATTTCCCTATGAAACCCCGTTGAACTTCTATAGAGTTTTCTTAATATTTTCTGTATGAAAACCCTGTTGAAATATATATATATTTCATATATATAAATTGGATTGTGGAAGAAACTTATTTAAAATTATATGTTTATTTAAATTTAAGTCGCCGTACGGGCGAGTTAGGGTTTTGATATATTTTTTAAAAGACGGAATAAAATCCGTAGTCGGAATTTAAAACCATAAAGTTTAATTTTGTTTTGTGAAATTTTGAATTTTTATTGACTGTTACGGTTTTTGGCTGGGGCGTGGGGCTACCCCCACAACCGCCCATGAAGGGTGATGGCTGTGGAGGCAGCCAGTGCTGCCCGTGTAGGCAGCACTTAGGCTACCCACACAGCCGCGGCCTTTCATGGACGGCTGTGTGCACGGCCATCAAACCCTGTATAAAGGGTTTTCTTTGCTATTTAAAAAAAACAAACTTTATAAAATCTGTTTATTTTGAATTCGTTTTTGATTAATTCATAATTTTTAATGAGTTTAGTTTGTACATACGAATTTTGAAATTATTATGTATTTAATATTTTATATATATTTATGTATAAATATATATATATAAATATATATATATTTAGGTATAAATATATATATATATAAATATATATATATATAATTAAAATATATATTTAATATTTATTTATAAAAGAAATACTTTTGTATTTAAATACGGAATTATTTAAGGTATTTGAAAGCATAAAAATCAATTAGTTTTAAACAATAAATTGATTAAAAATTTATTTAGTTTTCATTTCTATGTGAAATTGAGGAAGTTAAAGTTATAATTTATTTAATGCAATTTCTTTAGTCGTTTGAGAAAAGAATTACAATTTAATTGCTATAATTTTTATGTTAATTCTTTTGAATGACTGGATTTAGTAAATCCGAATTATAGACATATGTTTTCTTGATTTGCTTTAGCCGTGTTTTCTAATTGGGCAAATTGGGAAAGTTTTAGATGTATAAGTCTTCCAGAGTGATCTAATTAGAAAGGGTGATGTTATTGTTTAAATGCATTTCTTGGGTTGACTAGGGTTGTGCAAGTGTTAGAGTATGGGGTATTGATACCTGGTTTATGGATAAAAGATTTAATGACCATTTTGTGTCATTTGTTATTATGTGATTGATATCTGTGCACTTTGTCTACCTTAGTCTAGAAAACTTAGAAATTCCTTTGTTAAGTTTAGGGGAGTGGCTCTGTGTGAGGGCTGACACACAAAGTGGTGTCAGGGTAACTTACAAAGAGTTAGTAAGTCGTTGATAACTAAATAACACAGTAGTTAGAATAAAATCTTTAACAAGATGTTTATGCCTCACTTAATGACTCTTGAGCTAGTTCAGTCTTGAGTATAAGATGAGAAGGCCTGGAATGGAAAATTGATGTCTTGTTTCTTCAAGAGGCATTCGATTCCGCAATAGTTAGCAAATGGGGCCGGGTTTCGTAAGAGGTTACCAGGGTAACCCAAGTTGGGGGCCGAGACCTAGGAAGAAACACTAGGGTAACCTTTGCAATATTGTGATGACACTCCACCTAAAATAACAGTCTACCTTGTGTACTTAGTACATTCGATTGTCTAAAATCTGGAAGCAATGTAACCATCAGTTAGTTATGTACTTGTGTCTAGGGTTAGTAGATTTTGTCTAGGTAACCATATTACTATCTCCTAGCACGGGGGGTGGACCTACGGGTACCACATGGTTGGGTGGAACGTGCACCTTACTCCGTTGGGTCCCCAGATTATGATCATGGCATCAAGAGCTTCATGGATGGAGAGCTCATACTTGGATACAGATGTACTTTCTTATTGCATTATTGTAAAACTTATATTGTAACTTCGCTCAATTGTTTATGAGGTGAACATTGTAAAATGTAATTGTAATTATTGTTGATCTACCTCATCAGATGAATGAGTATTGTAATATCTTGCCAAATGCAATGTAAGAAATCAAGTTTGTACTTTATATTATCTTGAATGGAATTTTCATATGTTATGCAATATCTATTTTTAATGTTTATGTTAATTCATTATAAGCAATGTGAAATACTAAAGTCGTCTATGGAAACTCAAGTAGTGTAATGTCGCGTAACTTAGTGAATGTATGCAACCAATTTAGTAATATTAATATTTTTAGGTGAAAAAAATTATTTTACTTTTATACACAATTGCAACATTCCTTAGGTTATTAAGACAGGGCATTATAGGATTAAGACTAAATCCCCCAATCCAATGACCGAGCAAATGTGTAAAGTGGAAATGGAAAACACGAACATCTATGGAAGGAGAATGGGAACGGGAATGGCAAGTGTAAACTGCAACGGTGGAGTACTACGGAAACATAGATTTGAAATGGTGATGTTAAAGAAATGCTACAGAAACAAGAGAGAGGTTGGGTTAAGAGGGCCCCACATGGTGCCAAACATCTAAGGGAGTGTACCCTTAGACTGTGTCGATTCAGCCCGACCCTCATATAATACCTTGCATTATGGAGCTCAATTCTTTGATATATTACTACTTATCAAATCCTTTGTAAATAATTGTAAATGACTCCATTTAAGCATTTAATTGATTTTCTTGAATCAAAGCAAAAACATAGACACGCAATTGAACAAATTCTCAAAAGAAGAATGACAACTTCATTAACATTTCATTCAAAATTCACTCAAATCCACATAAGGAGAGAAAATATATTAGAATTATACATTTATTCATGCTTATAAGTCATATCTGCATACAATTTAAGATAATTTGCATATATTCATCCAAAACTCAAAACAGGCTATCTATTCTATTTCGTCCGCTTGGGGTTTTAACAGCCAATGGCACCACAAATATCACTTCCTCATCAGAGGACATATATCTTTCTACCCATATATTCAACTCAAAACCTAGCTAGAGCTTTCATTGGTTCTCTCCCTACAAATGAGCCTTGAATTCCCTTTTATATGACAAGAGAGCAACAAGCTTCGGGCTCAAATGTAATTTCACCACAAATTTTCATTTGAACAAAATCTCCTTTGCATTTGACTTTCATTTCAAAACTTCCCACATGTTGAATATGCAAAACATAGTGGTGCACGAACTAGGGAAAGCTAAAAGAATAGGGAACACAAATTGTCATCAAAATCCCCTTGTCGCTAGGCCACACAAAAAAACTAGGCAACCAAATTGCCACGAAGGCACACCATAACAACTTCTTATTTACCCGCCACCCTGCCCTTACCAACACTCAGACCCTGGTATACACACCCACTTCTAGTTGTTGCCCAATATGGTAGACCCTCAGCCTCCTCTTCTTTCTTGTCCTTTCCCAAAACGGTTCTAGTCCATCCGCTTGGGGTTTTAATAGTTGATGTGCCCACACATATCATTTCCTCATCAGAGGGTAGACCATGATTGAAGTGACTTAAATACCGACAGTAGTCCGAGTCGGTCTTGGTTACATCATTAGAAGTGTTGCTCGTAAGGTCAATGGGTGAGTGTTGGAATCCAAAGGAGCCATGCCCATACCTTATTTTCCTACCGACACTAGTAATAGAGCACACTGAATGCTTGCCTTTGTCATCTACCAGTTGAGCAGCAACGTCCTAGAATTGCAACCTTCTACTGCATCTAGTGGGCACAAGCCTAGGCTTGTCAACCAAAGCACCTTCCTGAATAGCAGGACTGAGCTTTTGTGAGCTCAAACGAATAGACCTCCTTACTGACTTACTCATTTTCTCTTCTTAGACAAGCACTCAAACTTGATTAGAATCAGCCCACAAAGTGCTCATATCTAACTGCTACAAGAATGACACTATTAGCAGTTAATTCCTCTTGTATTTATTGTGCGAGGTAATGGAAACCTTCATCAATGCTTAGTAAAAATGCATGTGCAAACATGGAAATTTGGTGGCATATGTACTGTCACCATTTAACTAGAGCTACATGAGAATCCAAAGATCAAACTTCATGATTTCAAAAAACAACATCTTCACACAGATTGAGATCGACGTGACTACACAAGCAAGAAATAATTCATTAATGCTTCACCAGTTGTATGATAAAACGACCACCATGTGTCATTTTCCAACTTTGAATACTACCCGCTGATCTCCTAAAGAGTTGGTAGATCAAACGGTTTATCTCGGGCTAACTCGATTTGACATCCAACGAAGCATCATTCACATTCCTCATGACCAATAACATTAATCCATCTTAGAAACCAACTACCATGTCGGTAGGTCCTATGCACTTTGCAAACTGAATGACTGGAGCTACACATCGCAATCTCGTTGACCTCGTGGCTTTTAACCAACCTTCATCTTCCTCCTGCGAGTTAGTAGGGAACAACAAAGATTTACATTAGCTTTTGATCTTGGTTGTCAGTCTAAAACCATGGGTTATGAGCTCAATAGTGGAGATTGGGCCCCACATTCCATATAGGACACACATCTGCCTTTTGCTGACCTCGCGCCAAATAACAGGGTGACACCTTAGGTCTGCGAGTTGGTGGGGTACGATCGAGATCTTCTCCCATATTTTCGAATCTGGAAAACCTACACATTGCATGGTTAGTATTTAATGAAAGGCTTTGGCTAAGCCATCGGTGACATGACCACTGGAGTTAATGGCTTAGGCTTACGTCACCGGATTAAAATTAAAACCCAACTTTGATTTATATACTTTATTTCCTCCGCAGGGTTTTATTTCCTAAGTCTTGGTTGGCCCCGTTAAATTCTTATCCCAACCGTAACAAAGAACAAATGATTAAGCTAAGGATTGTATTTGTTGTTATAACTTTAGTTCTAGAGAATTCTTAATTACCAATTCTTATTTGTGCATTTGTATATGAATCCAATTGAATGCCTTTCCATATCATTATGGAAAATTTTATTATTGCAACCCTAACTCTAACACTAATTAAACTTTGACCCTAACCTCATTGAACCTCAGATATAACCCTAACTCTAACACTAATTGAATTATAATTGTAAACTCCCAGTATTGTGAAACCTAACTAATTGTATCAAAACCCCTAGAGAACTCTAATTGAACCCTAACCCTAAAATAAACAATAACCCTTTTAATTGAACCCTAACTCAATCCTAGCCCTAATTTAAGACTAACCTTAACCCCACCTTAATTAAACCCTCATTGAATTATAACCCACTGATCCCTAACCCAAATTGAATACTAATTGAACCTTAACCCTATGAATAGAAACCTTAATTAAACTCCAACCATATTCAACCCTAACCTTAATTGAACCCTAACCCTAAACATGAGTTCACCAAGTTTAAGGTTCAAATAGGCTAGACTTTAATTAAAATTATTAGGTATAGGATTCATTAGGATTAGGTTGGGGTTGGGGTAAGATTAAGGTTCTATGATAGAGCTTGGGGTTAGTGTTAGGGTTCATTTGGGGCAAGGGTTAGTATTAGGGTTAGGGTTATGGTTCAATTAGGGTTTCATTAATGTTAGTTTTAGAATCATAGTTATGTTTAGGGTTGGATATAAAATTAGAGTTAGGTTTGAAGTTAATTAGTGTTAATTTTAGGGTTGGGGTTATGGTTAGACTTATAATTAATGTTAGTATTGGGATTAGATTCTATCACTTTAATAAAAATAATCTTCTATAAATTCATTCAATTTTTTTTTGAAATTATATAATTTAAAATATTTTCAAATTTACCTATGTTGATATATGAGAGATATAGCAATCTAAACTCTATACCATTTATAGTTAACTTGACATGTGCATAAAAAGGTTTTAAGCAGGGAATGTTATAATATAAAAATAAATGTGTTTTCAATGTTTATTTGTCGTACTTAAAAGAGATGTGCCAATAATGTTGCAGTAAATCAATAATGATTAATTTTTCTGATGGTTAAAATAGATTGGTAAGTAAATTTATTTATAATAAGTAAATTTATCATTGATTTTTCTGATAAGTAAATCAATATTTCATAAATTTATCTATAATTTTATTTATTTTTTCTAATTATATTAAATTATATTTTATTAAATTGTTAGTAATCTAAGTTGCTTATAAATAATTTTATGTATTTTTTATAATCAACTTGATATTGTATGAAAGGTTTGCTATGAATGTTATAATATAAAAAAATAAAAAAATTTCAATGTTTATTTGTTAGTTTGATTTGAGAATAATGTTGCATAGTAATGATTAAATTTTTCTTGATTGGTTAAGGGATATTGTGAAATTATTCAATGTTAATTTAATGTTATGAATGCTATATAATATAAAGAAAAATATTTCTAATATATTTTTAATGCATCTTTATATTTTATAAACAAACATCTAAAATAAAAATGTGATTGTAAAAAAAATACAACTTAATGAGTGAACATACATTTAAAGTTAAAGTGAAATTATAAAACAAATTGTAAATTTATTTTATTTTTCTTCTATAAATATAATTTTTTTATTTGTCGTCCGCCTAGTAATGCCCACTTCTCCTTTTAATGAATGTTTTATTTTGCAAGGGTTGATTTAGTGCTGTCGTTGATCTATTTCATGCAGATATTAACAGTGCCCGCCATCCCGTGATCGGGAATTGAAGGATCGCGAAATCACGGGCGGGCACCACGTGTCCTATCCGGGGGATCAAATTTGAGCTATCGATGACCAACTACCATTTGATTTGAGCCGTTCCCTGCCATCCCATGATGGTGCTTGGGTTGATTGCGAAATCACGGGCGGGCGCCACGTGTCTCATCCGATGAAGCCTAAAGAGTAAAGGAAACAATAGCCAACTTTAAATGTATTAAGGGGTGGATTTCTAAAGTGTTCTCGAGACACACATGTTCTAAATCGATAGATATGTTATAATCTCGCTGGAAAAGCAACTTGAAGGTTAACGATATGGTTGGCGACTGTGTTAAAGGAACGAGATCAACGATGCCCGCTATCCTGCAATCAGGGATTACAGGGGTCGCGATATTACGGGCGGGTGCCACGTGCCCTTCCTAAAGGATGAAATCTGCGTGACCATTGATGAGCTGTCTCTTCAAGATTGATGGTGCCCGCCATCCCGTGATTAGGAATTTTGGGATCGTGATGTCGCGGGTGCTTGCCACGTGTCTCATCTAATGAAGCCTAAGGAGTGAAGAAAGTGTTCTCCAGTTTTAAATGTATTACGGGGCGGATTACTAATGCGCTTGTAAGATGCACGTGTTTTATTTTAACACAAATGTTATGATTTTAAGGGAAAAGCTATTCGACAGTTAAAGGAAAGGATGGCGACCATTTTTGGAGCATGATTTATGGTAAAAAGATCGACGGTGCCCGCCATCCCGCGATGATAAATCAAAGGATTGCGATATCATGGGCAACCGCCACGTGGCATTCCTTCACAGTGTATGACATAGTGGGCCCCTTTATTGCCATGTTGGCGATTATGTCAGCCTGTTTTGAAGATGGCCATCGATGATTTGATCAAACTGAAGGATCAATGACTCAAATTTAAATATGTATTAAATTATGGTTGGAGTCGTTTGTGCAGCCCGCGAGTGAGCTTTAATGGTAGATGAGACATCCACTGGAAGAATTTGATCGACATAAAATCAATTTACTTGTCTCATTTGTATCACAAAGCATCCAAATATTTTGTGAAAATAGTTTCAGAGACAAAGGTGAAATTGCGAGCAACTGCAACAAAAAATTGGAGTTTGTGCGAAAAAAGTTGTAAGTTAATTTTCTCTATTTCCTAGTCATTCTGCACCTAAATTTGGGAGCGGGGGTCTGCTATGCTTGTCACTGAGTTCATTAAAATCATTTGTTAGGGCTATTGTTTAATCATAAATTGTGAGGAATTATAGTATTTTTACTCTGTAATTTCCTATCTCTGCTTAATCATAGCAACTTGAAGTGTAACATTGTAGTGAGGCCCTAGTTTGTCTAAAATGGTGCCAACCAAGCAGCACTCTAGCCACATTGAGTATTTGAAAAAAAAATTGTACGATGATTTCCTAAATCAATTTTCATTATCAAAAAATGAGAGAAGGAAAGGTTTGGTGTTGATGCAAGGGAAAATCCTAGGGGAGCGGTTGGTGTGCAATAATTCCAACATTGTTGATGCTAGGGTTCCACTCACAGGCTTAGAAATATTTATATTATGGTATGGATAGAGGAATTTTCCTCATCCTTTTTCAAATGGATGGATGTACGACATGGGAAAGCTAGTTCTTCCAAATGTGTTCCCTAATGTGGACTTACTTAGAGTAGTGGCCAAAAGATATGACCCTATCACACAGGTAATCAGAGCTAATGATGGAGGGGTTCTATTAGAAATTAACAGAGATGTTATCCAACAGACTTTTGATTTGAGTGAGCCAAGTGATGACTTGGTTCCTATTAATCTTGAAGAAATGAAGGAGGAGTATACAAAATTGAAATCTCTTTTTAGGGTTAAGCTGCTTCCACCTCATCTGGTTAAGGCAGGGGGTTCACAATTTCACATTAGCCCTAGTGACCAGGAACCCTTCAAATTGAATTGTTTTGGAAAGCCTTTCCTGGCTACTTTCTATTCACTATGTCAGATTTTGGGTTTCAGCCCTGGTGCAGTAATGTCGATTGCATACATGTTCATGGGGGTGCAAATACAACACCCTAATTTCTCTGTAACATATGACTTTGCTTCTTTTTTGGTGGAGAGATAGATGAAGGACCGTCGAAGCTACATAATGGTGATACTGGTACTCAATTCTTTTGGTATTCCATGTTGATGCATATGTTCTTGTTTAGGAATGCTGATTTCTTTGCTAAGAAGATGAACTTAAGACAATCAGTTAATGGAGAAAGATTGCCAGCACAAATATGGGTTGCAAATTTGTCTTGTAATAAGGAAAGCACCAATTATGTGCAATTTGATAATTATTTTACTATAAGATTAAGGGCTAGATTGATGGTAAATGTACCTAGGATCCCTGAGGAAGTGCATGATTTCCTTAGGCTGAAGGAGAGGAAACCAGAATTGAGGGTTTTACATAACTGGGGTGACATTATCCCATATCCAGTCAACATTGTCCTGAGAATATATGGATTTGAAGGAACCCCTCACATACTGCCATACAATGTGCCACCAAGACTAGGATTTGTAGAAGTTGTGGTAGATGGGGTGTATTCATGAAGATAACTTAACTGGAAAGGGGAAGGGAATATTATTCCCTAATTATACAATAGTGTCTGACTTTACATTTTTAAAGGGAGGATGGACACATTTTGACAAATTCTTTGTTCATTACCATTTGAGATTTGGTCCAAGGTGACAACATGATCTTGAAGGTTTTTTTGCTCTTTTCAGACAAAGAATAAAAGGTGGAAAATTTGCACATGAGTTCAATTTCCCTGAGGACCTGATCAAGAATGAATTTGGTTTAAATAGACAGGAATTGAACAAGGAAAAGTGGATAGCTTATAGTAAGCTACTGGATATTATGCATGAAATGGATCCAATGTATGATCCATTGATGGAATTCACTCTATACCACAAGAGAATTGATTTTTTAATGAAGAATTTCAAGGAGATAATGGACACCTTGACAACCAAAAAGATAAATTTAAGGCTAAGTCTGGATATGCAAGGACAAAGTGATATGCCAATTGAAACAAGGCTAGTATGTCAGCCTACAGAAAGGCGGCCCATCTATAGGAGGAAAAGGGATACTACCAGTGATGAGGAAGTAGACAGAAAAGGGAAGAAAATAATGAAGGCTCCTTCATGACCAGGCCCAAAATTCAAAGTACCTGGGGCTGTCAAAATCATTGAATTAAAATCTTCACCAGAGCATAGTCCCCCATCACCACCACCTGAGCCAAGCCCTAAGAGGAAAAGAACTGATCACCTACCTGAGGATCTCATAGATGAAATTATTGTTACTGATCAAGACATGCAGGTTGGTATGTCGTCCCCTCCTAGGTCAGCTGAATTGGTTCTATCCGATTTGGATATGAAGGGTAAGAGTGTGTAGGATGCAAGAATGGAGACTTGTAAGGAGTTCTTAGATGACAATGCATTTGTAAAGACTCTTGTATTTTTGCAATTGGCATGGAGGATGAAATTTTAGGAATATCAAAATAAATGTGAGAGAAGAGAACTAAGGTCTGACAGGTCAGATCAGGAGAATGATGAAGAAGTGAAAGATGAACTAATGGAAAAGTTCAAAAACATCACTCCTGAAGAAGGAAGACAACTAGTGAATCAGGCTGGTGTTTTGATTTTTCTTGAATGGGACATTGCAGATGCAGTGGCTTTCAATGCCATTATAAAGTCCAAGAATCCTTTTCAGGATTCTGAAGAAGAAGTTAAGGTAGCATTACAAAGCTCTGCCTTTAGTGAAGAATATGAGACCTTGGCAATTTGGGCATTGGCTGCACAAGGAAGAAAGCCAGACATTGCTGATATTAATCCAAATTTCAAAGGAGGATTAATAATAAAGAGGGCTTCAGAGACTACAACAACTGAAGCCACTAGTCTAACTATGAATGTGGCCAAGTTAGCCCAAAAGGCTGCTAAAAGGGAGGAGGCTGAAAGAAAGAGCCTAATGGAGAAGTATAACATTTTAATTGAAGAATATAGTAAAATGCAATAGAGGAGTGTTGAGTTGCAAATTGAAGTAGAAAGGTTCAAGTATAGACATACTGGGGAAACATCCAATGCTCTAGGAACCAACACATCACCTCCCACAACAGGGTCAATTTGGGCATTGGCTGCACAAGGAAGAAAGCCAGACATTGCTGATATTAATCCAAATTTCAAAAGAGGATTAATAATAAAGAGGGCTTCAGAGACTACAACAACTGAAGCCACTAGTCTAACTATGAATGTGGCCAAGTTAGCCCAAAAGACTGATAAAAGGGAGGAGGCTGAAAGAAAGAGCCTAATGGAGAAGTATAACATTTTAATTGAAGAATATAGTAAAATGCAATAGAGGAGTGTTGAGTTTCAAATTGAAGTAGAAAGGTTCAAGTATAGACATACTGGGGAAACATCCAATGCTCTAGGAACCAACACATCACCTCCCACAACAGGGTCAATGCCTCCTACTTCTCCAAATGTTTCTACACCAGTGTCTCTCATTCAAAATCCTGCTCTTACCCCTCCTTTAGAACAAGTTGATGAAGAAATAGAGTGCTCTGTTGATGCAACAAAGAGGCAGCTCATGCAAGAAATTGATCAATTACAAACATCACTAAGGGTAAAAGAGGAGGGTTTTTTTTCAAAAGAAAAAGAAATTGTTACTATTATTTTGGAGCATTTAAATGAAAAGGTGGATAATAAAATTCCCTCTATACATTCTTTGTATTCTTTGCTATTTGAAGCAATAAATAATATTGATAGGGATCAGGGGATAGTGATTCCAATAATTCAAAATTGGATCCCTAGGGAAAATGATCTAGATGTTATGAATAAAGCCTCAAGGTTTGATGTAAATAACATGCCCCAATCATTGAAGCCTACTTATATATTAGTTAAATTATTGCAAGGTTTTCAGACCTGACCAGATGATCTAAGTAGGAAGATTAGGGAATTGGTAAAGAAATTTAATGATTGGGGTAACACACTGTTACCTGATATAACTGATGAGTAGGGGGAAATCAGAACACTCCAACAATGGTAGGATCAAGCAAGTAAATTCATCAATAATCAAATTAAAATAATTTGTGATGACTTAGATTATGATTGTTGGTAAATTGTATGGATAAGATTATTGGTACCAGCTCATTTTTGGAATCTTTTGAAAGAGATGCTAATCAGGTAGTGATAAAGTATATGACTTATAGTACAAAGGTAAAAGAGGTGATTAATTTTGACTGGCCAACTGACAAAGAATACCAGAGGTGGGTGGATAAGTATTTGAATGATGATGAGTAAAAAGAGTGGGCTATCGACAAGTAGAAAATCAGATGCTGCGGTTATAGCGTTTCCAATTTTGTATGGATGACTTTCTTGGCGTGGGTTTCGTGTGGTTTTTTGTTATTGCATCAACCTTTCTCCGCCAACATGATGAACGAGAATATGCTCCAAGATGATTGCTATTGTAACAATTTTTGAACAAGAATATTTTTCAAGGTGGTGGCTGTTGTAACAAATTTTGAAATATCACCAGGTGCTCCAATTGACTGGTGACAGGTGTACTTTCTGGCCCAGTGCTTGTTTGCTCCTTCATTTTCTATAAGAAGGATTTCAAAGCCAGAAGTATGGGTTAGCAAGTTAGATAATTTTTGTCGAGTCTAGGTGAAGTTGCAGAGTGAATTGTAAAGTCTGATGGTTTTAGAGAAATGCAATTTAGGTTTTGAGTCATTATGTATAGGTTTTGAGTTCATAGATATTTAATGTTGTATAACAGTACTAGCATTTGAGTTGAAATGAAAATTTGAGCTCATGTCTCTCCATTGTACATGCATATCTGAACTTTCAATGAAATAACTAAGGGTTGTTTTATCCATCTCACTGTTGTGGTGTGTATGATTTTATTTTAGCTTTAATTCAAGGAATTAATCAAAATTCTTGAATGGGATTATAGGCGGATATGTGCTGTATAAGGATTTTATAAGTAGTCTTAGGTTAGAATGCATACTGATGAAATTGTAACGCAATATTGTCAGGGATCTTATATGTGATGTATTAAATATGTTATAAACCTCTAGATGCTTATGAATTTGACTCCTGCAATGGATATATGGCACTGATCTAAGTTGTAATTATTCATGTAGTTCAATATTTGTTTGTCTTTGTGTAGAGCTTGCTACAAATTACAAGTCATTGACTATCTTATACAATGGATTGTGTTTAGTTATCTCACGCTCCAGATAGTTGATATTGTCTATGAACAACTAATTCTAGTTGATATTATCTTATCGTGTTGAGCTATTAAGTGAGATCATCTGCTATTGTTAATGTTGTTTATAATAATGGTGCAGAGGTTGTAAACACATTAAGGGATCACCCTCCCGGGTCTTACAGAGCCCGAAGTGTATGAGGCTTTTAAAGTCCTAGTCAGTTGGTCCAGGTCCTTCGATTTGCCTTCGATTGGAATTAGAAATT
>VDFB02162007.1:0-14163 GCA_007258455.2 Sequoia sempervirens
TTTTTGAGTTTTTAGAAAGTCCAAAGTGGAATAATTCGCCATTAGTGGTGAATGAGTCCCATAGTACATTTTTTCTAAATATTTTTATAGATTTGGACACCCATTTGGCTAAAATAGGCTTCAGTATAGTCATCCAGTACTGGGACTGATTCGCCCAAAATGGTGAATGAGTCCCACTAGGCCTAAAATCTAGCATCAGTAGCATTTCAAATGTCATTTCCAGTCCTCAACAATATCTCAAGTGCATGCTTTTAGTTTCATTACATTCTGTTACAGTTTGCATTCGTTTCTAGGTGTTTTTGCATTACATAATGCGGTTTTTGTTAGTGTAATTAAATTAATTATTACACTAGCATAAGTTAACTTAGGTCATTTAGATAAATCATTTAATAATGGGGTAATGTCCCCTTCCATGTTTGTAGGGAGAAGATTCCTTCTAGAAGATGAGTTGTCCTTTTAGAACTTATCTCAACATTTAATAATTTCCTAGATAGGGTTCACATGTCACATGTTGTTAGATCATGACACATGGAAATATCTCATGCATCTTAGGTTTTCTTTTTTGCCTATATGTTTAGGAATTTTGTAGATTTGTATTCATCTCATCTCATAATTTAGATCAATAATAGAATCTCTATTGTGCATGCTTGGTTCCAACACTTTTTGTGTGGTTGATTATCTTTCCTGGAAAAGGTCCTCCATTGAAGACTATAACTTCAAGGACCCTGTGCATCCATAATCTCAACATGGTATTAGAGCTTTCCTAGTGAAACATCAACCCTCAATCAAGAAAGTTGGTGTGTGAGATTTTTTGCACGCTGAAGGTTTCCTTTGCAGGCTACTTGACTCCACCTGGGGACCAACCTGATTTTTGAAGTAGATAGAGTCAAATCTGAGCTCGCCATTGTCTTCAAAAGGCCTCAAAACCCTAGGATCGCCTGCTCATTCATCAAAATCATATACTTCAACCTGGGATCCATTAGAGGTATTTGGGTTTGCAAAATCAATCGTACGATCTTTACAATTTGCAGTAAAAAATCACCCTGGTCAGTTGTCCTCTGAGGAAATTTTTTTTTAGTTGTAGGCACTTTTTGTTTAGAAATTTTTTTTGGCTTATTTTCATATCATCTTGGCAAAAAATATGTATTTGGGATTTTTCCATAGTTTGCAGAATTTAAAAAAATAAAATAAATTGGAGCGACCTATATTTTATTCTTTGGTTAGCATCATATTTTTTTAATCTGCGACATCAATATTTTATTTATCGGCATGCATAAGGGTTTGATTTTTTACTTCCATCGGCATTCTATTAAAATATTTTGGGCTTGATTTTTTTATTGGTCGGCATCAGAAGTTTTTTTTTCAGATTAAAATATTGATAAGCATTTCATTTTTTGAATTTCTTTTTAAGCAACATTCAAAAAATTGTATATATTGCTTATTCTGCAGTTTGGAAAGCATACGTCGGCAGTATTTAATCTTGCAGGGGAGATTACCGTTTGGGCCTGATACCATGTCATTCATGGTCATTCTTCGTTCAACACCAAATCTTCTGCAATCCTCTACAGAGTCCCGACCATTCATGAATTTCACCGGTACTTCTACACCGACGATCATTCTCCCCCTCTTGACCTTGCACCACCGGTGTAGTCTTACCACCGACCACCACTGAGTTTTCCGGCCCTATCTACCGGGTCCCCCCAACATCCCTTATGCTCGCCATTAGTTCCTTCATCTACCGAAGACTCTACCATCCGTCCTAGCCATGGTCACATACATGACTGAGTGTTTGTTTCTCAAGCGGTGTTTTTTTGCCACACTTTAGCTCTCAGTCACATCAAGGAGCAAGGGTGGGATTTTTTTTCCCAGGATGCTATAATTTTGCACCTAATTAGCCTGCCAAGTGCCAAGTGCCAAGTGCCAAATCTAGGAATTTTTTTTGTTTTTATCATAACCTTTCACTAGGGTATTTAAACTCAACAAACGAGATATCATTGGAAAGGGAATTTCGAGAAATTTCTAGTGGTGATGTCCATCAGTTCTACAAAATTTTGCACGCAGAAAATTCTATAGCCAACTAAAGATAAAACCCTAATTTGGACATAAAGGTTCGTATCTTCACAACCGTTTATTGGATTTCAGTGATTCTAGTGGCATCAGGAAGGTGATTCAGAGCTTTTTTCATCAGTCTAGACCCCTTGACTAGTTTCAACTTGAGGTACTCTTGCATTAATTTTTTTAGTTTGGTGCATTTGTTCAATAATTTGGATATCCTAAAGCTTGGGAAAAGTTTTTTTTGATCCAAGTAGCATCACTTCAGATGCACATCATTCTTGGAAGTCTTTATTTGCTATTGAAGGTCATTTGTCTTTGTGTTTTTGGAGAAAGTTCATTATGGGGCTTGCATATACTCCTTTGGTTATGTTGCACAAGGGTAACTATAAACAATGGCAAGATGGGATCAACCAATCTGCAATCACTTGATCTATTGCCTCATTTGTATGGTATATTTCCCCATCTGAGTGAAGGTATTCATGAACTTGCTTGGAGTTGCAGCAGATACACTATTTTGGAGATCATTGAGATGCAAATTGATTGTGATGTTTTGAATGCTATTAATCATTGTGATTGTCCTCACATCCTTTGTATTAAGATTTGGGAGATATATGGAGGATTAGAAACTCCACCCTTCCCCAATGGTCATGAATCAAAATGTCATTCCTCAGATCAGGTACCCTATGATGATATTGTTGTGCAGGAAGTTTATTTCCTTGAATCTTCTAAAGAGGTTGACAAGGTTCCTTCAGGTGCTTCTTCTCCATCAGAGACTATTGGTATCCCTTCACATTTAGTGATTCCTTGTCTATATTGATTAATTGAGGCTTCCACTATCATCATTCATCAGGACACCTTCATTTTTCCAGACTTGACATCATAGGATGGCCTTGTTTTAGGTATCACTGACTTGGCTACTTATACAAGTTTGGAGGACAATCTTGAGGGGATATCAATCCTCTATTCAGATCACACCTTGGAGAGTTTTCTTGAGTATCCTCATCCCTTTATCTCAACCTTGATTGGGAATCTAGAGACTATCTTGGAGGCACTTGGTTTCTCTTCAAATATTTCATCTTTGAGACTTCTTCCCTATCATTCCATTCAAGATTTGACGTTTCTTCAACATCTACCATTGGATTGGCTTTAGACTTCTTTCAGTGATTTTGGGGACACTTCATTTAGGGGGGGCTATCAAGTCTCCATCACATTAATCATATCCATCACACTATCTTTGGATATTGTTTAACATCAATTTCTATATTGTCCTGATTTTTCACCCTCTTCATTGATTATGGCATCTTCATCTTCAGGAAAGGAGACATTTGAGCAGAGCTCTGAGACATCATCGAAATCCACATTCATCCTTCCTTCCTTTAATTCCTATCTGAAATGGGAAGCATCCCTACACTTGTACTTGGTTTTGTTTCTTCCAAAAGGGAGCCAATTTGTTTGTTGACATTGGATCATGTTATGTCTTCAGACACTTACCATTTTTGTAGGTGATCACATCTTCTAGGGGGGCTATATAGTCTCTCTATTTCCTCCCTATGGGGGGGATATTTTATTGTATCCATGTGATGGATGGTGTCCTTGGGGGTTATTTGGGAGTCCTCCATCCTTCCCATCCCCTCTCACATTTTTGCATTTTCATCTCCTTTTTGGAGAGGGGTTTTGTTCCCACTGGGTTTTCCCCTTTTCTTCGGTTGTGGAATATATTTTGCATCTTTTCATGTAAATGGGTACCTAACATGGCCTCATAATTGGGACCCATCATCATCATCATCTTTGCATAATCATTGCATTTTCCTCCCTAAGTTGAACTTATGGGGGGGTGTTAGTGTAATTAATGTAGACACCTAAAAATGACCTAGGCTTTGCAAGCTTCATTTTTACCACTTTTAGATCCTAGAATAATTAAGGCAGGTTAATTATGTGTTTGGTTTCACATTAGACTCTTGATTAAATATCGTAATTATTTAATTAATTCATGTCCTTTTATTCTTCATGATTGTTAATAAATAAATTTTAATTTGTTATTTATTAAATAAATCACTAAGCATACAAAGTCTTCCTTTAATTAAATAAATTTCTTAATTTATTTAATTCCCCCACTTGTCATTTATTTCTCTTTGATTACTAAATAAATAAATGTTATTTATTTATCTAATAAGTCATAATTACTTAGGTCTCCATGTAATTAAAATAAATTTCTTAAATTTATTTAATTCCCCTTTAATCATTTATTTCTTCTTGATTATTAAATAAATAGAATTTTATTTATTTAATTTAAAGTCACTAATTGGATTCACTTTCTTTCCAAAATTAAATAAATTCTAATTTATTTAATTTTTTGTCCACACTATAATTAAATAATTACTTTAATTATTTAGTATTCATTAGCCTCTTCTCATAAATTAAATAAATTTTATTTATTTAGTTTAGCCCATTCGAGGAATTTTGATTAAATCATCATTTAATTCAAAATAATTCCTTTTGTCACATTCCTCCATAATTAAATAATATCTTTATTATTTAATTATTTACTGGTCAGCTAGAGTAAATAAATTTTATTATTTAATTTCTCCAGCAACCTCTTTTTATGTGCCAGTCTTATCTTCCAAATTAATTCTTATTTTCTGACATCTCATTTAATTTCGACCCTTGATTGAATTATCTTATAATTCAATCTTGGCCATTCATTTCTTGACATTTCCCTAATTTTGACCTAACCCTAATGCATACAGCAACATTCAATTTTGATCATTGATCCTAGGGTTTTTGTCATCTTCTCATCCTGGCCATACATTCAAAATTGCAGTTTTTATAAAATGGAAATTTTGTTCTCATTTGCTCTCTCTTGGTCTCTCTCATGCTCAGATTTCTCTTTACACTATTATTAGTTTTGCAGTCATAGCCACTTACAGCCATTGTCATTTTAGTCCATTGTGAGGTCATTTTCTTTATACAAATCCTTCAACACTTGCATAGGGCTTAGTCTTTTGTCATAGTTGCTCATACAAATCTGAGGGCATCTTTTACTTACTGCAAGCTAGGAGGTGTAACAAAGGTTAATCATGGAAGGTGGAGACCTAGGGTAACATTGTCCCTTTTGTCTTCACATTAGTTCCTTTGTGCTTTGTTATTTCATAGGAATTTTAATGTTATTGTGCTAACCCCTCTAACAAATTTTAGAATTTTCCCTTGATCACATTGGTGAACCCGACGTCGTTTTTCGGCTTTTTGTACGTTTTTTGTTGTTTTCTATTGTTTTGCAGGGTACAGGTACGGAACGCCACAACTTTTTTAAAAACATTGTGACGCATCATATGCGTCACGACGCACCCGAGAACCGTAGAGCCGCAATTGCTCTGACGCAACGCAACTGACGCCCATAACGACGCATCTATTTTTCCTGAGCCGCATCCGAAACTCCGAAAGCTGCATTTGCCATTCCGCACCGCATCCGTCTGGTATAATTCTCCGTTAAGTTTGGGGTTTTATTTTTGGATTTCGGGTTTTCTAATCATATGTCTTTCTGTATTCTATTTTTATTCCTGCATATTGGATAAGATTAGATTTTGTGTCACTAACCCTTTCTGGTAGTGACTTTCTGTTTTCGTAGGATTTGTTTTCTGTTGTTTTGCAGGATACTAGTACCGATCACCGCAAGTGTCGCGACGCATCTGCTAACAGAAGCGACGCAACCGTTCTGACAAACCGCAACTGCCAATTACAGAGACGCATTTGATATTCTGAGCCGCATTCGCAGACTCGAACGACGCATTTTCTATGCAGCGCCACATCTATCTGGTAATGCCGCGCCGCATTTGCCTGGTAAATCTTTTCTGTCAGTTTTGAGATTTTAATTGTCGAATTTCGGGTTTTTCTGTTTACTGGTTTTCTAGTTTTTTGTCTTTTTCTGTGTTTTTATTCCTGCATGTTAACCAGATTAGATCTTTTGTGTCACTAATATTTTCTTGTAGCGTGTGGCGATCCTTTTTCGTGTGTCCAAGACCATTACATACAAGACTACTAATATTCATTGTTTGCAGATTCGCATGTCAAAGAAGGAAAAAAACAAACATTTTGCTTGTTTATTTCTAAATTAGCAAACATTTGAATTTGGTGCTTATAAAAAGAATCATGTCTTTTATGAGTGATTGTGCTTGTGGAGTGGTAGGTGAGTATGCTCTCACTTGGTGAAAACCTTGTGATCAGAAAACTAGACCCATTCTTTTTTGTTATATTACCCTTCATGATTCGGTATATCGGAGTATCCTCTCCCCTTGCGCATTCATGCGATCACAGGTGTAAAGAGAAATGGATTCGCGACTCTAGAACTTAGGCTTGTTCTAGTGGGAAAAATACTCACCCGGGATGACTCAAACTTTCCTTAACACCGACAGGGGACTTCCAGCCGGTATAGAAAAGTGGGTTCTTGAGGAAAGCCCAGGAATCATGAGCGTGGTTCCGACGAGATGGATCCAAAAGGGGACTCTCGCCGCATGGATCATGCCCCACAAACGGAATGCCCAAATTAAACACCTCTTGTCTTAGTGTCCAACCGTTCTATTGGCCGTTGCTTGATATAGTGCAGGGTACAGTATCATGCCCGAAGATTACTCACTACCGATCCCCTTGAGTAGAGATAGCAATTCTTGGGATGTCACTACCCAATGAATCTGAATTTGGTGTGCTCGAATGATGTTAATGAGCCGTGGAGGGGAGCCAATGCCACCAAATTCTAAGCTGTCCGCTCTCGAGAAGGAAAGGTGTTTATCCTGTCAGGGGTATAAAGGTGGGCTATATCAAGTATACAAACCCAAGGCCTAATGGCCTTTCTAGGATTGTGCTTATCTCATGTGTGTTTGGTTATCCCTTAAAACGCTGTGTTTGTCAAGTGCATTCTGGTTTTGTCACAGTCCAAACAAAACAGTCATCAAACAGATCAAAAGCTTCCATCAACATACCACGAAAATCACTTTGAAACAAAACTGTCATATCGGTAGACCGCAGCTAACGTTACGTAGCATAAGCTGCTTTGATAAACGCGTCTGGCTGAGTAACAAATGCATCATTATCGCCCTTGGCGCTATCGATAACTAAAGTACCGCATTTGTAGCAAATTCGCATTTGACTGTCAGAAAGCTGCATCTGATAAACTAAACCGCATGTGCTAAATTGTGACGCAATTGCCTAACTGAGACGCATTTGCCTATCAACCACAGTCGAAACCAGAGGTCTCCAAACTATTAACCATTTGTCAAACTCGGTCACCAAGAAGATTCTGTCAAAAACCTAATTTGAAATTGCTCAAAGTCTTGTCTCTTAGCTTGCATTAGTCACCTTAGGTTTCATACATCATCCCTTGTAGTTGCATACATTCAACATTAGACTATCCTTAGGTTCACATTTTGCATACTTAGGAGTAGGCAAATCTTAAGCACCCCTTGGAAAAATCATTATTTTCAAAATTAGACCTTTTTTGGACCAAGTTATCAAACATTCTTTTAGTCATTGTCCTCCTTTGTGAGATTTCTTCCAACTCAAAAGTCTAGTTAGGAAGACTCACTAGTCATCTTGTCAACTTGTCATTAACAACAAAGTCCTTTAGCAGTCCAAATCAAAAACAAAGAACAAGCTTAGAGGTGCTTAGATAACCTTATCTTACATTGCATACACATTGCATACCTTATTCTCAAAAATCCAAAAAAACAAGTCATTTTAGTTGTCATTTTGAACTTTAAACTTCACATAGTGTCATACTTGCATTTAGTGGTCATCTCCTTTTGAGCAATCTCATTTATGGTCGAAACCAGACTTCAAAAGCACAAGAGACAAATGGAAAACTTTAGACAAGACCCCAACAGTCCTCCACATGACTCAAACTGGACCTTGAACGATCCCTTTACCAATCTAGACAATCAACCTCCAATGACAACACAACCCTTATCCAACAACTCATTCAAACTCTACTTGTAAAGAGATGAAAATGGCCAACTACTTCAAGAACACATAGAAGCATTGACACAAGACCCAGAGGTCTATCAGTTGGCTGAAACAATAGCACGTCACGACAGAGACAGATTCGTAGCTATGCTCTTGAGTGAAGGAGCTAAGTTACCACCAGGATTTGACATTAACACGTTACATGACCCTAATGCCAACAATGTTCATAACATCTCATGCAGTGGTCAAGTCCTAAATACTACAAGCAACATCCCTTTTGACACCACAACGACATTGCATACCACATCCAATATCCCAAACATCTTCAATACAATAAACGCTACATCTATTGGGGGATCACAATCATCAACAACATCCACAACACTACCCAAATTAAATACAGTCACTCTTGGCTCCTTGACACCATCGAAAAATTATTCCAATCCTCCTGTTATCGCAACAACAAATACCACAGGGGCATCATCAAGTCATCACAACTCCCCCTTGACAACTACATCTACTACCATGAACACAACTTCAACAAAATCGTTCAGTAGTAATTCAAAACATCCTTTGGGAGGAGCCACAGGACGTATCTTTATACAAGGACAACAACAAAACGTTAACACAACAACACAGTCAAACGCCATTACCTCCCAAGGTACAAATACCAATTTCCCCCTTGTGCAAAATCAGCAATTCACACAAAGTGGCCAAATAACTCAACCCATGACATCGTTAATACATTATAACATTCATGGTCACAACATCCCCCAAATAACGACACACATAGCTGGGGGACACATTCCAACATACTCATCCAACGTTCACACTCATCAACATGCACCTAATCACAACTTCCAATACCAACAACACATGTCATATGTACCGCAACAGCCCATACTGCCACAATACACCTATACTCATGCAGGAACACATGGTGTACCAGGCAATCCAACATATGGAAATGTAAATGACCCTACCATAGATGAACTCAAAGCAACAGTGCGGGATATGGAGAAGAAAATGCAAAACATGTTTATCACAGGCGGGAAATCCAAAATATCATATGATCTGGATGTATACCCATTCGACACAAACTTCGATATGCGTTTCGCCCGGGGATATGTGTCACCCAACTTCACTAAATATAAGGGCAAGACAAATCCTATTGAACATCTTCACGAATTCTCAACTAACTGTATGGATATCGCCTATGAACCCACATACTTGATGAGACTTTTTCCAAAAGTCTGGTGGAATTCGAGGCCCTTGAATAGTTTTCAGCAAAGATATCGGACATGGGATGAAGCTCAAAGAAGGTTCATAAAAAATTACGCATACAATATTGACATGGACACCTCTATCACTAGCTTATGCAATCTCACACAAGAAGAGTAGGGTGAGACATTTATCCCGTTCTTTCAAAATGGAGAAGCCTCGCTAGTCGATGTCACATTGACATTCCTGAAAGAGAAAAGGTTGACATGTTTGTCCAAACACTTCTAGGGCCCCTCAAATTTGCATTACAAATACATTGTTTTCCACGCTGAGAATTAGTGGAAAAGAGTCCAAATTAGAAAGCCCTTATAAAGGCCGAGGTATGGTTCCAAAAACACAAACACCAACCCACCCGCTGACAAAAACAAATATTGGGTCAAGAACAAACATGTTGCAAATGATGGTGTTGTAGACGCCAAGACTGCAAGTCCCGTATTGGCTCTAAAAGGGGTGCAACAACAAAATAGACCAACAACGACGTTGACACCTCCCCCCAATACTCCTTCAAATAGTCAAAACGGTCAAAACAGTCAAGCACAATATCGTCAACTAAGACAATTCCCTAGAGGTCGTGCATACACCAATTTAGGTGAACCCATTGCAGATGTCCTCAAGAAATGCATCCAACATGGAGTCATCACACTTCCGGAAATAAAACCTTATGACCCAGGACAATTCAAACCAGCATGGTGGGATGACAATGCAATTTGCAAATACCATCGAGTCAAAGGGCATACAACCTCCAACTGTCGACAACTGAAAAACATAATCCAAGACCTTATTGAAATTCGCACCATCGAAGTAGGTGGATTGCAATTCAATTCCAACTCAGATCATACTATCCACAAGAATCCACTGCAGGATCATGGTCCCCATAATGCTTCCACTTCAGGTCCATAGAACCAAGCTAACTTCGCCCGAGCCAAGTACGATTACTCTGGTGGACCAACAATAAATAATGTTAGAATGGACGATGAGTACATCAACACCATTACGATCAAGAGAGCACCACAGTGTAATGCTACTACGCGAAGTGGCAAGGTCACTATAGCTAATGCCGCCACCCTAGACAAGCCAAGAATCATTATAGCGAGGTATCGCTTCAAAACCAATCACAAGCCCGGCTTCATCTGCTTTCGACAAATCAAAGGAAACCTGTCTCAAACCCCACAGCGGTCAGGAAACCCAAAAAATCGGTTCAATCATTGACCCGATTAGGAAAGACTCCTAGCAAATATCTATCCTTGAAACGCCCGAATCTCTCCACGCACACAAAGAAATCTGGATAAAACCCTCTTAGGAGTTGGGTCCCAAAGGACATTGATGTCAATCAGTTTGAAACTATGGTGGGATATCTCACCATGCGTACCATCATCGCCTTCTCGGATCCCGAGTTACTCATCATCTACAAACCAACCACAATGATCGTTACCGCGAAGTTTTGTCCACAAGCGTGAGTTAGGCGGGTCCTAATAGATGGTGGAGTAAGTTGAATATATGCTCCCTTAAACTAGTTAAGGCTCTTGGATTCTCTGATGCATGCGTAGACCCAACAAAAATCATAGTGATCAAAGCATATGATGACGAGGAACGCTCTTCGCGAGGTGTTATCTCTCTCCCTATCAGAGTGGGACCACTCATTGTCGACACAACTTGCTAGGTCCTGGATTTGGAACTACGCACAACATCTTGCGGCGCCCATGGATCCATGCCAGAATCGATACGTTGACATACCACCAATGCCTCAAATTTCCTTTTGATGGTGCAAAATAACCATATCACGGAGATGCGGCCCTTTTCAATATTGTACCAATTTAAGGGGTATCTCCGAAAACCAAGTACCTATTAACCAGGAAGCACCTAGCTCCTCGTCCAAATACATCGACCCTTCCATGCTCGGGTCATCTTCCACATCCACTCCATCCATGTCTTCTGACATATCACAACCCTCCACCAACCCTAAGCCCGAATCAACTGATAAAATCCAGGACCTCGGCTGCAGAGAGTTCAAACTAAATACAACATACAACATAACTACAATACCTACTCCTCAAAGATATATGATTAGGCCATTTTTGGGAATGGAACCACAAGAACTATTCAAGTTCCACCCAGAATATAGTTTTCATCAAATTGGGGAGACATGAGTGATGAAGACTAGCGACATCCACGGGATGGATCCTATAGGGATACAGTCTCATTACCTCCACTACCAGTTCAGAAATACGGCAAGGGTTACAACATCATGAAGGCTAAAGGCTACGATGGTACTAGTGGCCTTGGAAAAAATAAAACCGGTCGAAGGGAACCTATAGAAACTTTCCAAACTCCGAAGTATCTTGGATTAGGGTTTAGATCAATCGACAATGGCGATCGACGTACCTCTGGACTTTCCAGTGAGCAAGTACATGCTTCTGAAAGTGTCGAGACTACTAGGAAGTCCCTAACCGAAATAGACTCCCACGAGTGGGAATTTGGCTCTGAACGATCCCTAAGTGACTGTGGCCTCGATGATTTGTTTGTCGAACCAGGGGAACTGACCTCTGAACAACGGTTTTGGCAAACATTCAAAATGGAGCAAACACCAAACAGTCAAAATCCCACTACCACTTCCCATGACACACAACGACCACCATCCGAACCCCCTCAATCTAATCTATCTGAAGTATCAGAAGACATTGATAGCCAAGGCTCTAAAACCTTCACTCCTTATTATGACAACGAATATGACACAAGTGAAGGAGAATACTGGATAGAATCCAATGTTGAGTTGGACGATGATAACCTCATCTATAACATCAACGAATCCATCTGTATGCTATCGGCATCCTCACCCGAGTTCACTAGCCTTGACGATGGCATTTCATTAGTCTACCCTGAACTAGTTGATTGGGACCAACAAGGACCGCCAATTCTAGATACATTCCAAAATGATGAAGCCATTGCCGAATTCATGGGATTACGAGAAGGCATACCAAGTGGGGACCACAAATCCGGATTTTCTATTGATTTAGACTGCACGACATACTTCGGTGAGACTGTCCAGTCCTCTAGTCGCAGAAGCAAAAATAAAGTAAAAAATGAAATGTCTCTAGGTGAAATCTGAAAGGCACCTCTTGACAATAAAATAGTAAAAACAAAGGACATATCTGCGGGTGAAAACCTCTCTGAGGCACCCAAAGATGGAGGACTGGACTTTCTCCCCATGCAACAGGAAAAATTGGCCATGCTTGTTGAGGACACCAAAGAGGATAACATTTCAACTCCAGAAGACCCCAAGATGGTCCTATTTGCAGCATCATTGACAGATGAAGAGAAACCAGACTTTCATAAATTCTTTGCAGAATGGAAAGTAAACTTTGCATGGTCCTACGCTGACATGCCAGGATTGGACCCCGAACTAGTTATACATCATTTGCCACTAGTACCCAATGCTAAACCAGTCAGGCAGAAGTTGCGCAAAATGCACCCTTAAGTTGCTCTATTGGTTAAAGCTGAGCTAAAGAAATTACTGGATGCCGGATTCATAAGGTCCATAGATTATGCTGAATGGATTTCTAATCGAGTGTCAGTGACAAAGCCAAATGGGCTAATACGGGTATGTACAGATTTTTGGGACCTAAACAAAGCATGTCCCAAGGATGACTTTCCTTTACCAAACATTGATATCATAGTGGACCTTACAGCAGGACATGAGATGCTATCCCTCATGGATGGTTTCTCTGGTTATAATCAAATCCGCATTGCTCCTGAGGATCAACACAAAACAACATTTACTTGCCCATGGGGTACATACTGTTGGAATGTCATGCCCTTCGGTCTCAAAAATGCAGGTGCCACATATCAAAGGGCTATGACCAGGATCTTCCATGACATGATGCACAATATAATGGAGGACTATGTAGATGACTTATTGGCCAAATCGACAACTAGGAAAGATCATTTGAAGGTACTCGACAAAATTTTCAAAAGACTGGAAGAGTACAAAGTTTGACTAAACCCTAAGAAGTGTGTTTTTGGGGTCACATCAGGAAAACTATTGGGATACATCGTCTCTCGAAGAGTCATAGAGGTTGATCCGAAAAAAGTCAAAGCAATCATCGACATGCCTCCACCTAGAGGAATCAGTGAACTCAGAACCCTGCAAGGCAGAGTGCAATCTATTCACCGCTTCATATCTCAATTGGTAGATAAGTGCCACCCATTCTAGTATTTGTTACGCAAAGGTGTCCCCTTTGTATGGACGGATAACTGTCAACAGGCCTTCCAGCAAATCAAAGATTACTTGCCATCCTTTTTCATTCCTCATGTAAGCCTATTCATGGAAAGCCATTAATTACGTACATCAGCCACTAGTTAAACCTTTGGGGAACTATCTTGGCTCAAAATGATCATGAAGGGAAAGAAAGAGCAATCTACTACATCAGCCGCACACTGATAGGTTATGAGTTGAATTATACATACATTGAACGTGCATGTCTCGCAGTTGTCTTTGCAGCCCAAAAACTAAGGCATTATATGCTTAATCATCAGACGCAATTGGTTGCCAAGATTGACCCATTAAAATACCTATTAAGTCGAGCAGCGTTAACAGGCCGATTGGCAAAATGGGTCATGATCCTAAGTGAATACGACATACAGTATGTTGAACGCAAGGCAATAAAAGGGCAAGTAATAGCAGATCAACTGGCAGATGCACCAATGCAAGCCTCTCATCCGTTGGTAACTGATTTTCCTGATGAGTCCATTTTCCATACGGAACCAGCAACACCATGGAAGCTATATTTTGATGGGTCCCGGTAGTCATGGCTCAAGCGGAATCTTGTTCATCACACCACAGGGATTCAATTCCTAAGTCTTTTCAAATGCGCTTTC
>VDFB02162010.1:0-22999 GCA_007258455.2 Sequoia sempervirens
ATAAAATATCAGTTAAATAAAAAATTATTTTATTTGCATAAGAATAAATTATTTAAAGTTTAAATTTAAACTCCCTTTTTAAATTTCCATAATTCAAAATTTATTTAATTAAAATATTATATATATATATTTTCTAATAACATATAAATATATATTATATATATAATATTATAATATTCATTATATTTATATATTATAAAATATACATATAACTTAACACATTAAAATAACAATTAACCCAAAATCAAATTTTATTAACCTTTATTTTATTTTTGAAAAGCAAGGGTAAATGGACAAAGCTCTAACCCACAGCCCCCTGCCTCCCATGGCCGGTGGGGCTATGTGCTCTGCCCACCGCTCGTCACCATCCACGATGGCAAGGCTGTGTACAAAGCACACAACATCCGTCGCCAATGGTGGTAGAACTGTGTGCTTTGCACATAGTGACCGTCGCTCGCGGGCGGCGGGGGGCTGTGTGCCGAGCACACAGAGCCCAACCCTCAATGGTGATGACAACGGTGGTGGTGGTGGGGGTTGGTCTCCCCATCCCACAATAAATTACAAAAAAAATTATATTATTTTAATTCTGCATTTTTCCAGAAACGAAAAACAAAAATCAGAAATTTCATGGGTTTTTGTTTTCTGGGTTTAACCCAAACTCAAAATTTTTCAAATATATACAAATATATTTGTATATATATTTGTGAATGTATCCATGTATTGATATGCATGGGTATATTCACAAATTTATATACCCAGATTTAATTTCATACTTAAATTGTGAAAATAATCCAAATACTTTGCAAGAATAGAAGTTATTTTCAAAAACATTAAGAGGGTTTCAAGATCTAGTTCTAAAATAGAGTTTTCTTTGATTTTGTTTCCATTTCATGGTGTAAATTTCTTGTTTGGTTTCTATTTCCAAATCTATCTACAATTTTGCAAATTGGAAAGCTTTTCCATGAATTTTCATTGAATCCAAAACTATATTTTCAATCATTCAAAAAAAAGAGCAAGAAGATGAAGGGAGAAAGGATGGAACCTTATGTTTTCTCCAAAATTTGCAAGCTTCCACAATGGAGATTTTCAAGCACTCTTTCAACTCCACAATCTTAACCTCCTCCAAGCCTCTCCACCCAAAATTCCAACCAAGAATCCATCCCCATAAAAAAAAATCCAAAAGCCCCCCCCTTCTTTTGAAAACCCTAAAATGAAACATATATATTATTTTTCCAATTTTCTAAATTCAAATTCAAATCCAATTTTAATTCCAATTTCCAATTTCAAATTCTAATTAAACTCAAATTCAAACTAAATTCAATTTCAAATTCAACCCTTCACAAATATCTTTCTCCAAAATAGTCAACTATTTCAGAAAATATCTTTTCTACACCCAAGTCAAATAAATTTCTTTTAACAAAATATAATTCAACAATTCATAATAACATTATTTTTCAACTTTATTTCTAGGAGTAAAATATAAAACATATTTCTAATTTTTGATTTAATCCAAATATCTAATGATGCCAACATGACTAAATTGATTTAATTTATCTCTATTAATTTAATTAGTCAATAAAATAAATCTAATTCAAAATTAGATTATTTTATTAATTAAATTAAATTAATTAATTAATCACTAATTTCCCATCATCTCAATAAGACAAAACAATCATCATTTATAAATTTCAAAAGCCATTTAATCACTTTTAACTTGCAATTAAACACATTTAATCATTAATTAAACTACGCAAGTCATTTAATAAACTTTAAACTTGAAATTAAATAAACACTCAAGGGGAAACTGACTAAGTTAAAAAAATTGAACCCGATGACAACTTGACAACACGCTATGACTAGGGTGACGACTTGGTTTAGAAAACCTAGCTACTATCTCCCAATCAATTTCTATTGGTAAATGGACATGATCACACCTGTAAAACTAGGTGGAGTCGATGTCATGTACCTGCAAACTTGCAACAAAGAACATGTCGAACGTGCAACATATATATGTATGTTATGATCAAACACGCTATGAAGAGGAAATCTCAGAATTGTAGGGCACTCGCAAGTGAGTGATATAATCCGCCCCCTTCACCAATGCAGTATATCTAACTGACACATCTAACATCAATGATATGATCAATAGCGTAAAACATCATTTAATCAGATATCTTCTAAGTTATTCTAAATCACGTCATAAGGATAAGACTAAAATAAAATAACATCACATCAACATATAAATTCCACATCATTTAATCAATCACGATCACAAGTAATCAAGTTCCAAAGTCCAAGCAGGTTCAGACACAATCGTCGCATCATGATATAACATGTGCATCGCTAAACATTTCATGATCAAACAATCACTAAGTTCACAGTCACATCATAAGCATAATCAAACATTACCAAGAAAACATGGCCGATCCAAATATCCAAAATGGAGGGGTGTTACATGCATCCTATCGCATTGTGACAAAGAAAAATAAGTCAAAGTCATGCCGCAATGCAAAATAAGATGAGGAAGAATGACGAGGAGGGTTATGGTATGCTCCCTTGAGAGGGAAGATAGGTTCCAAGAACATGAGTGTGCTGTCGAAATAGATGATAAGACTAGAGGATGAAAGATAGAAGAAATGTTAGCTTGGAAGGAATGGATATTAGTGTGGAAGAGAAAAGAGGATGAAGATGGAAAGCTAGAAAAGAAATGATAAGGGAACCAACTTTCTTGCTTACATTTTTATATTTATCATCATTGGACATCAAAATGTCGCAAATGGTCCACAAACACCATGGTATGACATAGACCAAGGTGTGCAAGGTGACCATTTGCAAAACAGACAGTCGCAGACAAGGAATGTCCTAACTCATACTAAAGGAGAAGTTACCCCAATCTTTTTGTCAAGACAATCCACAGACAATAGTCAAAGAAAGTAAAATGGGCCAGGAGACGTAATTGCAGCCCTAAATCCTTCAAGGGACATCCTCAAGGTTGCCAATAACATGACCACAAGACAAAATGACAAAACATAAGACAAAATAACAAAAAGATCAGACAAAATGGAACAAAAGTAAAACAAAATAGACCAGAAAAATCAAGAGCAATTCAATGTGTTTGCCAATGTTTGTTTTTCTGAAGATGAATTTCATGATAGTTTGTCACTTTGATAGTTTGACAGTTTTGACAGGTTGCCAATTCAATGGTGTTGATAGTTTGACAGGGCCTATTTTCAGGAAGGACACATCTTGAAAAAGGCAAATGACATTTTGACAAGATCTAACTCCAAGAAGGACACATCCTGGAAGGGACCAAAGAGTGACAAAATTGACATTGTTTTGGAAATTTGACTAATTTTGACTAGATGATTGATTGGACTATGTTGTCTGTTAGTTCATAATTTAATTGTCAATGTTTTGAATGACTAATTTTTTTCGAGTGCCACTATGTCTGACTTATTTAACTGATGCAACTATGTTTGACTTATATGACCGACGTGATGAATGTTGACTCTGTTTTGGGATTTTTGGGAGTTATTTGATTTATTTATTTATTTATTTGTTTCTTCAAGACATTTTTTTATGTTTTGGGTCTTTTTTAGGACATTTTATGATGTTTCTAGTCTTTTTTAAGGACATTTTTCTGATTTTTAGGTCTTTTTTCAAGACATTTTCTAATTTTTAGGTCTTTTTCAGGACATTTTCTAATTTTTAGGTCTTTTTTCAGGACATTTTCTAATTTTTAGGTTTTTTTGAATGGTTTAAGAGGATCACTACAAATGCAAGTGACTAATGCCTACACATGAGAATCCAAGGAAAAACATGATTATGCCCCTAGTCAAGCTGAATACCAATTGACAGGTGATGACAACATTGTTTGACATGGGAAGGACACATCCCAAAACAATGTGAGATGACAATAATGTGACGAAAGTATCGAGGTCTATAGTCAGGCTAGGAACAAATTCAAGTAATCTTTTGGATAATGTGCTCATATGGATGAAACTCATTGCATTTAGAATGACTTGGTTGGGACGATGGAGTGATGGAGTATCCTTAGACCGTTTGACAAGGGAAAGCCAAGATAGTTGACAAACATGAAAGGGTGAGAGGTGGCCTTGGTAAAGGATAGGAGACATGAGACTAAGGGAATTGTCATATGATTTTCTAGGACTATGTCGTATAGGGATAATGATAGAAATGAAATAATAGTTTGTGACAAAAGGATTGACATGTCAAGAGTTTTTCCCAAAGCATGATTTATGTGTGTCAATTTTATGTCAAGACCAAGGTAGGTGGGAAAATGGGTGAAAATAATATGGATGAAATGGATGGATGCCAATGTTAAAAGTAAAGCATGGGAAATGAGATGACTTTCCCCCAAGTGTAAAAGTCCACATAGATGATTTATTTTACACATGACGCCTATTTGCTAGGTTTTCATCATGGTACTTATCCAGGGTGCCTGTTTGCCAAGTTTTCACCATTGGATGAAATTTTTCTCTTTACTATTTTCTTGTCTTTTTTTTTGTGTCACCAAGACACCTGTTTGCCAGGTTTTCATCAAGGTGACGATTTTTTGATATTTAAATTTTTTTTTGTATTTTTTTTTATAGTTTTGGATAGCTTGGATGCTTTAGATGACCATTGACTGTTTTGAATCCACTAACAGTGCCGATGTAGAGACTGGTGCCATGATATGCCAATAATATCCTTTCTGAAGTAGTTGGCTTGTTAGAATGATAGCGCTTGTATACAACTGATCGATGTCATTGTGATCATTTTTGATACTAAAGTTGGCCTTATCAAAATACACACATCGCAATAGAGTGCCATGAGAGTCCTTATGGTAAAGAGTTGCTGCCAAGATGTGACAGATGTGTGACATGGAATTTTTGGACTTTAGACAAGATGTAGGATTATGATGGATGATGGTATACATGGAAAGGTTGTTTGGATGTTTGGACAAATCATTTTTTATTTTCCAAACTTGGGATGGTGGATGGACTTTGGAATTTTGATTGGGATAGCATTTGGAACCAACACCTTTAGATGTCTTATTTGATGACCATTTTGAAGGAGGTGGACATTTATAATATGTGGGAGTCTTCTTGTCTTGTGGCTCCACATTTTGATTAACTTTTTCTTTTGTCATATTATCTTTGTTTGATCCAATTTTCTTTGGGATCCATTTTAATTTCATTTGTCTAGTTGTCTTTTTGTCTAATTTGATGGCCTTTGACATTTGATTTTTTATTTTGTATGACTTTTGTTTTTGTTGGTTTCAAAGGGAAGGTTTAAGATGTTGAGAATGATGGTTTATGGTGTGGGTGGATGGGGTGTTGGCAACAATCTTATGATAAGGATTTCTCATGGACTCTATTTTGATGTTTGTATCTGACAAGGTTGCCCCCAGTATTGAGGAGGTTCCACTAACATCATTTGATTTACTAACTGAAGAATAGCCAAGACCTTGATGTCTGTAATTTTCCTGAAGTTGTATTGGTTCTTGAATGCCTTGCTCAAGTATGCCTAGTCCTTTTCCTTGATAATGCATGCTCTGACAGATTTTGTTTGCGATGGGGTATTTATTGTTTTGAAAGCAAGATGCTAACCCATCATGGTATATGTGAGCACTGTCACTTGTAATGTTCTCATCTATGAGAAATCCTGCTCTGACAAAAATTGATGACCCTAGTTGATAAAGTGTCTTAACTTCATTGTCATGTTGGCCATATTTTTGACTGATATCTTTGGTCTAATCTTTTGACATGTCAGATTCAGATGATTCTATGGTTGCTTCCAAGTTGATGTCAAAACCGTCTTTATGGTCATTGTCATAGATTCTACCAGATTCAGCTATAGCTTGATCATTTGCAAATATGTCCATAGAAGACTCTTGTTTTGGAATAAGATCATCTATGCGTCCCATAGAGGCAAGTGTCTCATTTTGGAAAATGGATATGCCTGGAGTTTGGATAGGGTCGTCTTCAAGTGTTTGATCATGAATGGCATAAAGGTCAAGTAGTGGATCATTTTGGATTTCTTGGTCAATGGTAGGGTCTTGGTCAAAGATGGGGTTGTCATGGATTTGGACTTCTTGGTTAATGGTATGGTCAATGGTAGGCATATTTTGGATGTCATGGTTGTCTTGAATAACTTCTTGAATGGACTTCAAGATAGGGTCATGGGATGGACTATCTTGTTCTTGACATGAAGGTGACGTTATAATGTCATGTTTTGGGCTTTCATTTTGATATGTATCCTCAAGTTTAGACAATGGGATTTGACTTTGGACAATGATAGAATTTTCATGACTAAATGTGGCTTGTGATGGAGTGACTTGAAAAAAATTAATGGATGAAGGACTAGGATAGAACATGGAGACTTGGACTGGATTAATAAGGTATGATGTGGAGACTTGACATGAGTTGGTAGATGGTTGATAAGGCATGTAGACATGGAGGAGATTGGTAGGTGGACTAGAATAGGATGTGGAGACTTGTAATGGACTAGTGGAAAGTTGGTTTCCCTTGTCAAGGTTAGGATAAGGGTGATAAGTGGATGTTTGTTGTGAATTAATGGCAAGATTTGTATTAAGTGATTGTCGATGGTGAGGGTAGACAGATAGAGGTCCCAAAGTATTTATGTCAAAGCCCCATGGTAACTTAGCCCCTTGGTCCAAAAGCATGGATAGATACCTTTAAGGGTCACGTAAGACTAATTTTTCTACAAAGGAGGCTATATCAGGATTTTTCATTGTAGCTTTTAAGTCTTCTACATATGTTTGTCCATTTTGGTCTCTTTGTATGAATGGTTTAGAAGGATTTTGTGATGAAAATGGCATGTTCATGGAAGATTGCATGTTCATGTTGTGAAATGGGTCAGAAAAAGTCCAATGTTGGTTCATGTCATAAGTGTTATTATCAATGTTGAGATTGAAATCTTGTCCAAAGTTTTTCATTTGTTCTCTCTATCTTTAAAGCCTAGTCTCAACCATAAAAGGGGATTGCTCAAATGAAGATGATGACAATGCAAGTATGACACTAGTATATCTTTTTGTTTTTTTTTTTTGATAAAGGATGACAATGCAAGACTATGTTTTTGGATTTTTTGACAATAAGGAATACAATATGACAATGTTGTCTAAAGAAAATGACTAATGCCAAAGCACAATGAAGATTAAGATGACAAGTTATGACACTATTTTTTTTTTGTGTTTTTGGAGGATGTCAATGCAAGGTGATAATGATGTTTGCCTAAGGAAAATGACTAATGCAAGGTGATAAATTGTTAAGAAAGGATGTCAAATGCCAAGGTGATAGTGAGGACTAATGTGAAAATGTTGGTTAAGGAAATGACCAATGCAAAGTCTAGATGCCAAATGAGGACTATGATGACAATATTTTAGATTTTAAAGATATGCAAGGTGAGGACTACAATGATTTGAATGTCTAAGGTATGAAAATGCAAAGGTCTAAAATGATTTGAAAGAAGGTTTCCTAACCACCCTATGCTTGATCTATGTCTCAATTTTGGAATATCAAAGGAATTGTTTGAAGGACAAAATGAAAAGTGAGTCTTCCTAACTAGACTTTTGAGTCAGAAGGATATCACAAAAGGACAATGACTAAAGAAGATAATGATGTATAAGTCCAATGATAACCTAATTTTGAAATTCAATATTTTGCAAAGTGAGGTAAGGTTGTCCTAATCCAAAATATGTAAAATGAGATGAGGACCTAAGTTTTTGGTTTATGACTAAAAATGCAAATGGTGAAGCCTAAGGATGAAGCTAAATATTTGCAAAGATGACCCTATGGTAAGATGCAACCTAAAATGTACAAGGAATGAGAGATTTGAGAAATTTCATGATTTGGTTTTGACAGAAGGCTTTTGGAAGAATATGTTTGATAGTAGGCTGAGACTATTGTTTTGGATGTTTTGTTGAAAATTTTGAGTTGTCTGATGTTGATTGTTTGTGTCTAGATTGTGAATGGTGTGTATATTGTTTGAAAATCCAGCAAGCACTTAACAAGCAAAATTTTTTGGTTTATGCAAACACACATGAGACAAGCACAATCCTATGGTTAGGTCAGGACAATATTCACTAGATTCAATGTGGGTTTCCCCAATTACATATCAGTAGCAAGTGAATCCAGAAGCTTGACTGCATGGGCTCCCCCTTATAGTGCACTCTCTTCTTAGGCCAACCAAGCTTCCAACCCCCATGAAACTCTCATGGCAGATTGATCACCTCTATTACAGACTGTGAAGATGTGGATGCCTTCACACCAACCAGTGTTGCGCTAGCAAATAGAAGGTTTTTGGCTACTACACAAAGGTGTTTAATTCAGGACCCCCATTCGAGTGGCCATACATGGGGCACAAGATTAAGCTATGTTTAGGAGGAACTCCAGCCTGAAGAGGTTAAGCTCATCAGGGTTTTGGGGAGTACTACTTGGTCTGTATGACACATCTGCACTTGTAACCCTAGGTTTTCCCTTAAGATTCACATTTATATACCGGTCGAGGGTAGCTTGGCCAAAAAGCTCTATTGTCGGTCTGAGTCACCTTGGGGTGAGTAATTTTTTCCACCAAGGCAAGCCCAAGTTCTAGAGGCAATAACTGTTTCTCTTACACCTAGGATCACATGAATGCACAAGGGGAGAGGATACTTTTATTATTCCATCAAGGTGATAAAATTTGAAGACACTTGTAAATTTTAATTACCAAATGATAATGTGAGGAGGACACACAAGACACTTTGTTCTTTGTTAACTTGAAATATGAAAAACAAAGTTCATTTTAAACTCATGTCGTAAGAATGCAAGTTCATTTTAACCATATGAATTTCAATGCATGTTTGTGTTCATTTTAGCCGAATGACATGAAAATGCAAGTTGTAATTGTAAATTTTATGCCCAATGAGTGATTCATGCAAATTTTGTTGTTCATTTTAAGGCCCATGAATGAAATATGCAATTTTTTGTTTATTTTAAAACCAAATGAGTGGCATAAAAATTGTGGTTCATTTTATCCTCATGAGTGTAAATGCAATTTGTTGTTCATTTTAAGACCAAATGAGTGACATGCAAATTGTGGTTCATTTTATCCTCATGAGTGTAAATGCAATTTGTTGTTGTTTGAAAACAAACAAAATTTATTATGCCTAAAGAAATGAAAAAAAGCTCAAATTTTGTTTCTATAGAAACAATTTTTAGACTCCCTCCAAGCTATGCCACATGCTAAAAACAAGATATTAGTAATTCAAAAGAAAAGTTTAATGACAACAAAATTAAAACAGCAATAATCCTTCTCAAAACTAATGAAATTCTCAAACCGCTGCCTCTAAAAGCTAAGAACAAGGTCTAAAACCTGATAATCATTTTTAAAGATTCCATTTGCCCATTTTTCATGCTCCAAAGAAGACAGATGAGATTTCGTGATAAATTTTGGTTGTAATCTAAAAAAAACAACAAAAACAAACAAACCAATTTCTTACAAGAAAACAACAAATGTTGGTTCACCAAATGTGGATATTACGCATAGAGAAATCAATGAATAGATAAAGTGATAGCCAACACTGTGAGTAAATTATTAACCCACATCCAAACAAGAGAAAACAAAGTAAGCATAAGGAAAACAAAACATTAAATTAAAATACTCCCCATGCTTGAACTTGAATCACTTCTCTTGCTCTCCTATTTCTCCTTTTGCAAATATGCCCTCAGATTTGTAGTGTAACTTGTGCAAATACTTGAAAATGATAAGTAGAAAGTTGAGAAGAATAGATATTGGTTGAAAATAGAGAAGGAAGTTTGTTTTGAAAAGTAGACAACAATTCTCGAATGGACTCGCTGAGACATTAATCTTCTAGAAAGATTCCAAGATCAATGGTCTCAGATTGATGCACCAAGAATATGCTATTCTCAGGAGGAACTTTATTAGGAAGACAGTAAAAGTTATTACGTGCTAGGATGATAGGTACGCAAGGACATGTAGGAGCGAGCAAGCTATGGTAGGAAAGAACAGCAGTGACAGTGGGATCTTGACTGGTGGTGGTGGCTGCTGGCATTTACGCGCCAGTTCATCAGCGTCACCAATCGCTCCGCCAGTCAGTCAGGAGGAAATGGATTTGAAAATAACACTATTCAAATTATTTATTTAAAAAAATGAAAAGAGGAGCATTTAATTAAATTTATTAATTTAATTAAATGGAGAGATAGAAATTAGACCTTAAATAATTAATTTAGATTAACTATTTAATTAGGAGAGGTGGCATGGGATAGTTAAATGATTTTAATAATTATTTAACTATGAAAGAATTAAAGGACCATGAATAGATAAATAATTAAATGTAACATTTAACTATAGACAGAAAAGAGATGACAAAAAATAATTAAATAAAATACAATTTATTTAACTATTGAAGAAGAGGAAGAAATTAGTGACACGATTAGTCCATTTAATTGATCAGGATAGAATAAAGATGAGAAGGTGAATTAATTAAATAATTAAAAATTATTTAATTAATAGAGGAATACAGTCAAACATAATCAAGAATAACTAAAATTATTATCAAAGGACGAGGATGAAGAAAATTGACACTCAAAGGCTTAGGACATTTTTATGTGTCTACAACAATTGAAGGGTGATATTAATTAAAGTGCATAAAAAAAATCAAATTTTGCATCATATCATCTTAGGGTATTTACATAGTTGGTTTTTTTTATTGATCATTTTCATGACCATAAAGTCAATTTATTATGGGGTTTGACCCAAGAGAACATGTACCCTATGGATCTAGTATCCCTCTAAAGGTATCTTTAGATAATTCCAAACCATTAGAGCATACAAGACATTAATGAATTGGAAAACTATGAAACATAATTGTAAGCTATATGAAATCGTTTTTTATAAAAACATATTAGACTCAAAACTATAGAATAATTTTGGATTTGACCCTCTAGTAAGTGTTGTGACTATTCTAGATCTAGGATTGCACATAGACAAAGAGATAGTCTCAAGACATCGTAATTTCATCATTCAAGATAAATGCATGCATTATCCTCATATCTTGAGTGAAATGTCATATCCCTCTTATTGACTTATCACAATTGATATTTGATAATATATTAATCATAATACTCATCATTTCAACTTTATTATTTAGATTAGTTGGTGTGCTTATTTATTAGATTAATTAAATAATCTAAAAATATATTTATGATATTTTGAAAAAACTAATGATTAAAAAAACTACTATATACATAAAATCAAATTTAAAAATACTAAAAATCATATATCATAACAAAACCCTTTCCTTCAAATTTTAATCTATTATTTAATTTAATAATTATTTATAAATCCTAAATCTCTTTATCTATATAATTAACAAATTTCTTTATTTATTAAATATATAGTAATTACATTTTGATTTTTTTAAAATTCCAAATACATAATTGAATAAATCCCTACTTCACATGGACTATTCCTTTTTTTTTTACCCCATACATATAAAAATTTAACTAAAACTTGAATGGCATATATATATATATATATATATATATATATATATATATATATATGTATATATGAGTATATATATATATAGAAAATATATATATATATATATATATATATATATATCTATTATATATATATATATACATAAACAGTATAAGTATGGGGAATATATATATGTGTGTATATATATTTATTACAAAGATCAATAAAAATTGAAAACAAGCTCTGGAAAAAAAACTGTAAACATTAGTGACAATGATAGTGGTGGTAAATCAAGAGAAACTACATTTAAAAACATAATAAAAAGTAACATAAAAAACATCAGACAAAATGGAAGTCGACATGATTATAGAAACCATGTATCGCTGGCTGGCCTTAATCCATTTTATAATTGGTTGGGATTTAAATGAGTGGCAAACCAATCCCAGAAAACCAAAGTAGAAAGGTGCAAGGAAACTTTCGCAAGAACATGAATTGAATATCAAAGTCATTACGAATTAGAATGCAAATCAACCTGACGTATTGAGTCAACTAGTGGCCCCTACAAGCGAGAAATATCCAACTAGAGGTTTTGAGGGTGCTCGACCCTCTATTCATTAACTGGCTAGGCTAAATATCGCAAGAAACAAATCCGCAATAAATGCCTAAGTATTTGCAAATAAGATGTTAAGGTGGAAATTAAGAATTGTTAATCTGGCCACCTAAGCGCATAACTGGTGTGATGCCTGTATCCCGGTCAGTCGAAGTAAGGCACCCACGGCCAGGTCGTAACTCCAGAGTAAGATAGAAAACCCAGTGGGAAAAAACTATCCTCAAAAAAGAGAGAGAAGAGGAGAAGACTAGAAAGCACCCCCCAAGGATGATGATGATGCTGATATAGACCACACGCCAAGAAGAGCCCACATAGAGAATGAAATCCTTTTCTCCAAAGGAATATCTTTGGGTGAAGATGTCGAACTACCAGAAGGACCTAAAAATACTAACAATGATTCGATTCATGAACCAACCGGCAACAAATGAATCTCTATGTTTAGTTCATTGATTTTGAACTAGATTCCCATTATTTGAATAAGCATTATGGTTAGCTCAAATAGATGACCGAAGCCCAGCGGAGTACCAAACTCCAGAATATGACTTTGAAGCCATATAGCCCCAGTTGAAAGCCAACAACCCCTGAATGTTGCCTTTGACGATATGGCAGCGGCCAGCATTCTACTTCCGCGCGGTAATCAACCCAGGGACTCTGAACCAAGCAGCCATGTCCGGCGCATCGACTTTAATAAACTTAAAGCGCGTCACCAACCAATCGGGGTAAAACTATATATAACCAACCAAGTCATAGACAGAACCAATCAGCCCGAATCCCAAACCGCGAGTACCAGCGCGAATATGCGCAGTGAAGCGATCCTAGCGTATTGCTTTCCCTGGCCAGTAACCCATGATTCCTTCGCCATTATGAATCTTGAAACCATGCCTACTACATAGGAAATTTTTGTCCTAGTATAAGTTAAGTATATAATACTACCAACAAGTTGTCGATACAATGTAGTATCAACCAATGGTGTAGTACAAGAAGTCTCAAGATTGACTCCAAAAAGAAAGGTAGTTGGAGATGGTTTGCAAGTAGTCATATGAAACCATGCAAGTAGATCAAGAGTATACTTGGGTTGTGCAAGAGTAATCCTTGAAGCTAACTGTGAAATTTTGATTCCAAGGAAGTAGTGTAATAAACCCAAGTTTGTCATGTCAAATCTATCCTAAAGTGTTGTCTTCACTGCTATAATGGTAGATGAAGTACTCCCAATAATGAAAAGATCATTAACATATAGAACCAGTATCAAAAGTGAATCATCCTACCATAGTAGATAGACAAATTGGCTTCAAAATGACATCTAGTAAAACCTAAAGATTGGAGGTAGGAGTCCATATTGGCATACCAAGCTCTAGGAGCTTGTTTAAGGCCATAAAGAGATTTCTTAAGTCTACAAACTAAGGATGAATCTTGAACAAAACCTGGTGGTTGTTCCATGTATATTTACTCCTTAAGGTCTCTATGAAGAAAAGAAATCTTCACATCCATCTAATGTACATTCCATCCATGTGATGTGGCTATAGCAAGTGTGAGTCTGATGGAAGTCATCCTAGAAATTGTTGCAAAGTTTTATGTATAGTCAATGCCTGCAACTTGTGAAAAACCTTTGGCTACCAGTCATGCTTTGTACTTATCAACTAACCCATCTACTACAAATTTAGTTTCATATATCCACCTACATCGAACTATCTTCCTTCCCTTAGGAACTGAAGTCAAATCCTAAGTGTGATTTCTAATCAAGGAATCATATTACTCACCCATAGAAATATCCCACTCTAGTATTCCTGATGCCTCTCTAAATGTCTATGGATTAGAAACTGAAGAAAAGAAAGCATGTGCCCCCCCTAAAAATCTACTTGAATCAGTCTATCATCTGTTGAATCTTGTACTCCTATATTTGTCCTATGAATAGTGTAAGATGTGGGTGAGTCTAGTGCATATATATCAACTTCTAATGCAATCCCTAAACTGGATGAAGATGAACCCTCATCATTGTGAGAACTGGAAAAAGAAGATACTACACTAGGAATCTGTTGAGAATTATTTGAATCATCAGTACTGTAATCAGGATCTAAAGCATCTGCAATATGTTGAGAAGTGTCAAGTATAATTTCAGGAGATCTTTCTTGAAACTTAAGGCTTCTCTCAATAAAAAACTCATGTGTGGTAGGGTGGAGTAGGTGATATCCTTTTACACCATCTAGATATCTCACAAAGATGCAAGGTTTGGATTGAGGATCCATAGCCTTTCATTTCTCTTTTGGAATATGTTCCATGGCATGCGAGCCAAAAACTCTCAAATGATCAACTACAAGTTTCCATCCTTTCAAAGGGAGTGATACCCTTTAAGGCTTTACGTGTAAATCTACTATGTATGTAACATGCACAGTTGATTGCTTCTACCCAATATGATGGTGTTATGCTCTTAGAGTGAATCATACAATCACCCATCTCTTTTAAAGATCTATTTTTACATTCTGCAACACCATTTTTTTGTGGGGTATGAGGAATTGTTCATTGTAGATCTATCCCCTCTGATATACAAAACTGCTCAAAACTATTGTTGACATATTCTCTCCCATTATCTGTTCGAAGAACCTTGATGACTTTCCCTAATTATTTTTTGACAAGGGATTTGAAATATTGAAAAGACTCAAACACTTTTGATTTTTGTCTAAGAAAGTAGACCCATGTAAAATGTGAGAAATCATCAATGAAGGTGAGAACATATCTAGCCTTTGTAAAATATGGGATGGGGGAAAAAGCCCTCCAAATATCGCTCAATTACCAGAACAATAAGTTCTAAAACTTGTGTTTGCTCTCCATGATTTCATATCTTCATTGCAAATTTTCTTTGATGCTTTCTCTGCACACAAACCTCAACAAAGCCCTTTTAGAAAATTCTAACCTTAGGTAACCCGCAATCCAAGCTATTATATTACATTAGCTGTTCAAGATAGTGGTGAAGTTAAGATGGGTCAAAACCATCATAGTGAAGAAGTTTACTAACTTCATTTGAATGAGTTAGTAGTGCTTTTCGAGAAATATTAGTGGAAAAATTGGAGAAGGCATATAATCTGGATTGGTGATTTTCCTCTCCTATTGCTACCAAATTGTTGCTTTCTAATTCTCTTATCTCAATTGATTTTGGAGAGAACTGTACTCTCATGCCCTTCCCTAAATGAGTTATTTCATACACTGAAAGGAGATTAGTTGAGAGTGAAGGTACACATAGAAAATTGGAAAATGTTCTTCCTTCAACTTCAACAGACCCTCTCCCTTTTACCAATGTTGGAGTATCATCACCTAAGGTGATTGTGGACATACTTGATGGTTCTAAGGATGAAAAGACAACCTGTGAAGAACCCATATGGTGTGAAGCACTAGAGTCAAGAATCCATGATGGAGATAAAGATGCTTTAGCAACTAAGGATTTTACCTTTGATTTCTCTTTATCCTTAGTATTATATTGATTTGATGAAGATCCCTTAATAGAATTAGGTAGCCCTATATTATTCCTTTCGAGAATATTTTGTAGAACTTCAATTTTTTTCTTCAAACAGTGTTTTTCATCATGTCCAAGATTTTTACAAAAGGTGCATGTAACTCTCTTTTTACCTTGAATGTCCTTTTTGGAGTTGTCAATTTTTATTTCTTTCTTAACTTCCTTGTCCTTTTTAGTGTTCTTCTCCCATTTTGAAGTTTGATGTTTTTCATTCCCTACAAGTAGGGCTTGAGGTTTCATAGACTTCAAAGTTCCCATTTGAATTAACTTTTCTTGCTCCCTTATGAGGTCAGCAATGAAGTTATCAAGTGTGGGAATTGACCATGAGGCTCCAAGAGCCCTTTTAGTAGAGTATAAAGTTGATACAAACACAAAAAAAATTGGACCAATCTTGGAAAGTACAGAAAGGATTAATTGATCCTCTTTCTTGTTAATTCCACAATCTTTTAAGTGCAACTTAAATGATTTAAACTTAGTAAAAAATTCTTGTAAAGTTGAAAAATTCCTAGGACTAAGACCTAAGAGTTGATTTTCCAACTCATGGCTTCTAAGTTCACCCATTTTCCCAAAAAATTTGTCAATACCTTCCCAAACTTGGTTGGGTGTTTTCAAGTTCTCAACATGGAACAACAAATCAAGAGATAAATTTAAGCATAGAAATTCAAATGCTTGATCACACTTATTGAAAAACTTTTCTTTGTATTTAGCTGCATTAGGTTCTTTCTCTGTTCCCGTAGTTACCCTATATAAAAAAAAATTCTTAAGCACAAGAATTACTTTCACCCTCCAATCATGATAATTGAAAGGTGTTAAGGGAACTATACAAATATTAGATTCCATAATACTTTGACTAAGATAGTTGTTTTGTAGAAATGTAGAAAAGAAAAGATAGAAAAGCGTGCAAAAGTGAAAATAAAACACAATACACAACCACCTCTTGAGGAAGTGTGAAAATGAGCCACACACAATACCCCCCTTGATTTTGGCACTTTATAACTTAGTGTGTTTTACAAATGTCACATTCATTGCAAAAGAATATTACTCTTTTACAAATTTTTAACTATGAAAAGAATATCTATTTTGTTCAAATTTTTGAAATAAAAGGATGGTGATTTAGTAGTTTATTTTAGCTAATCACTTGGAATGTGAAAAAAAATACAATTAATAAACCAACCAAAGAAAAAATTTATAGAAGAGAGGGGAATATTTGACTAAGTCTTGTTGGACTTGCGTGGATCTTTACTTTGAATCAGTCAAAGCCTCCATGCAGTATGTGACCTCTTCAACACAAACACATTGCAAAAAATGATACACAACCTCTGTAAACATGATGAACAAAGTCTTGCAAGGACAAATTGACTATAGAGAGGAAAATAGCATCTTCAGACAGGAAAATTGTTCCTCTATAGGTTCAAACGTAGGTCTCTAAGAGCCAAACAAAATTTTCTTTAAAAAAATGTCCCTAGTCATGTGTGTTGTAGCTGACCAAGGTGGGGAGTTGCGTGTTGGGGTTGTGTCGACTAGAGATTAGGAAGCCTCAGACTTAGGGATATTCTACAAGCTACTCTTCAAGGAAATTCACCCCTTCCAACCTTCAAATCATTACTGTAAGAGAGGGGGACCACCACATGCAAGACTCCAGGTCACGGAGGGCCAAGACATGAGATGCTACCCTAACTTACCTCAGCTAAGTGTATTGTTTAGGGTTAGGAGGGTGAGAATGATGAGGATTATGGAATCCAATGGCCACTCTACAATCTTGAGTTTCGAGGTCAGGCTAGGTGAGTCATTTTTTAGGTCCAAATTTTTGCCTCAAGAGGCTCTCTACCCGAGGACATCAACATAGACTTCAGATGACAACATGGCGTGTTGGCATCTCAAAAATTTGTTGTAGTCTGTGCGGTTAGATTACAGCAAAGACAAGGTTGGACTCTCTAAACCAATTGATAGCCTAGCTTAACAACTTCTAAGGGAAAAAAATAACACTATAAACTATGAGAAGTACAAGAGAAGGTGCTAAAATAGATATACCAAGGCTAAGGTGGCAAAGACAATCTTGTAGAAGACCCTATTCACTAGCTAGCTCCACAAAGTGTGTCCACCTACACAAAACAAGAGAGACAATGTTGGTAGGTGGTTGTATAGGGGTCTACCTTAGTCATACCCCCATTTAGGTGTTCCCACTTCCATGGACAACTAATGAAAAGAGATAAAGAAGTAACAAAAACACAAGCACTACAATAACAGTACTATGCTACTCAACTAAATGATAGAGGAGAGGAAAGGGAAGCTTACCACCTCCACCAAGAACACTCAAGGCTGCTTGGGGGAGAAATGAGAGGAAATCAAGCCTCTGTTGCAATGAAATGGTCCCAAACATGCTCTACCAATGTGATGGAGTGTGATATTGATGCAATGGAATGCTTGAATGCTTGGAAGTGAGTGGAAATGAGCTTGTGAAAGTGAGAGTATGAGAGCCAAGTTTGTCCAATATTTCTTCCAACCTTTCTTCCAAAAACCCCCAAATTCCAGTTCAAAGACTGGATATGAAGGAATGAGAAATAAAATGGCCATATTCGGGTCAGTTGGCCGAACAAGGCATTACAACTTCATTGCTAATGGGAAGACTAATGCCTGCCGTCAACAGCGAACGGCTTCCAGACATAAGGCACGTCATGTGGTATTGTCCTCTCGATAGAAACGCCATACACAGCACCAGGCGATTGCCATCGCGATTTCATTAAGGGATTTAAGCCTCCCACTTTATTTTCAGCGTATGGAGTGGAAGTGCAGAATCGGTAACCATAGGTGCAAATTTTGTTATACATTTTCTCCACCTAGTGAGAGTGAGTAGAAGTACTGATGAGTGCTCGATAAAGTAGATCAAGAAGAGAGTAGGGTTAGAAAAGGATACCTAAACCATCGAGGAAGTAGTACTCAATCTGGAAAACCCAAGGGTGCAAGAGATGCAAAGGATTTCATAGCTGCTCATAACTATGAAGTTGGAACAACAAAGTGTCTTGTAGGCCCATAGACCTGCAAGGAGGCAACCCCTAAAATATCTCACATGGAGGAAGCCCCAAGGAAGTGAAATCTACAGATTCAGGAAGTGGTGACACGTCTACCTGTAAATAGAACATGTCTAAAGTGTTGATACATCTACCTACTAGTAGGACACATCTAAAAGTGGTGACACATCTACCTATAGATAGAACATGTCTAAAGCATTGATACGTCTACCCACATATAGGATGCATCTAAAATCGGTGACACATCTACTTGCAGATAGAACATGTCTAAATTTTTGATACATCTACCCATAGATAGGACAAATCTAAAGTGGTGACATGTCTACCCACATATAGGGTATGTCTAAAGTGTTAATACGTCTACCCACAAGTAGGACGTATCTAAAGTGGTCACACATCTTCCCACAGATAAAACATGTGTAAAGTGGCCAGTCACACAGCCTAAGAACTTTCAAAGGGGTCCCTTGGCAACCCTTCAAAAGGAGAGGGGTCCACTCAAGGGACGCATAGTTCAAAAGGTAAGGTCTAGTCAGGCTACCCCCAAGCTAGACACGAAAGGGAGAATGGAATGAGCCTAGTTAGGCTGCCCCTAGGCTAGACATAAAAAGGTCCATTCACTAGAAAGGATTTTGAAGAAAGGGTCCCTAGGGAACCTGACATGGATTAAAAGGGGGTCCACTCAAGGGACTCACAATTCAAAAGTAGTTGTTCATCTTAGAGTGATTCATCATTAAGGGATCCTTTTGAAAGATGTTCACTTCATCAAGGAATTCGAAAAGAAGGTCATGCCCCCACACGAGGGGAATTCAAAGCATTTCCCACTTCAGAGGAAGGTCTTCAAGTCCTTTCTTTATGAACTTGTGATGAAGGAAACACATTCCGTTAGGGTTCCAATGTTGAAAATTTGCTTCCATAGAAAAGTGTTGTAGAGACTTTCAAGAGAATATTTGTTGGCAATGAATTCATTTTTTTAAAGTTGAAGTGTTAAAGAGGAGCATTATCACACATAGGAGGGACAACTCAAACAAAGAAGAGAGAAAGATAAAGGAAGCGAACAGAAAGAAAAAACATAGGACACAGGGGTACCCTGATATTTCAAGGTTAGAAATGCTCATAAACATATATATATGTATAATAATAGTATATAAATGAATTGTCATCAACCCCCTACTATATCAGGCCATGTGAGGAATACATGAGAAGACAAAGTAAAATAAAAAATTGGATCAATATGGAAGGGAAGCCTAAATGCTCCCAATGCTTTGCATCGTCCCCAATTTATCAAAAGTCAATCACAAACATGGAAGAATGATGATACAAATAGACGAATTCTCACAACTCAAAAACCATGCCTATATCCAAGCACCAACAAGGGTGACGAGGGTCATCCAAGCACACATAGCATGAGTAGGGGGAAACACATCACAAAACACACACACACACAAGATCAAGAAAAGGGGTCTCCTCTAACACTACTCGGCCAAGAGGTTGTCCACTTCCCAATCCAAATCCTTGTAAGGGGAAGGAGGATGAGCCTACAAAGGTGGAATGTTAAGAGGAGGGGCATCTAACCCTCTCACAACAAGGGCCAAGGAAGAGGGCCCCTCAAGGTCCCCTCCCCCAAGCTCTTGTGGATTCAAGGTTAGTGATTTCGTGAAGATCACTGACAGGGTCAGGACTTCATCCATGGAATTAAACATGCATCCCATGGAAGCATCATGCTTATTCTCAGTGGATGGCACAAGTCATGCCTGAGGCTCACTACTAAGCTTGCCAAATGATTTAGGAGTGGTGATGAACTTAGGAGAAGCCAGGACTGGTTTTGTCACAAGGACAAAGAAAGTCATCACAAGGCCACCTTGCAAAGAAGGTGGGCTCCCCCTACATCCTTTATCATGAGAAGGACTAGCCTTTGACTCCTTGTTCATAGGAGGATATGAACTCCCCACAGATGAAGCTAAAGGTGTAGAGGAGGAGAACAAAATCGTAGTAGATATGACTAAAGTGTTAACTATATCCATGGGTTTTGGGAAGTGCTAAATGTCCAAAATGGACATTAGCAAGGGTGGCTCCACTGAAGGAGTAATAAACACTTGTACCTATTTAGGGTTAGGCCTGTTGGTACTTGCAACAGAAGTCAAGAGCAGATTAGGAAAAAGAGACACAATAGGAAGGGAGGAAGAAGACGTTGCAGGGGGCCCTAAAGTAGGGGTAGTCATTTCTTCCTCCTATTGCGAGGTAGCTTACTTGGCCCGGAGAGCCTTTCACCAGCACTTGCACTCATGTGCAAGGAGGTTTCTACAGTTGTTGGAGTTAGAGGCTGGAGCTTACGAAGGGGCAGGATTTTCCTGCTCGACAATAGGAATGTCCACTATGACCATTTCAAGTGGAGGAATGGATTGTTATACCAGAGTAGAGGGAGTAGGCTAAGGAGCGATAGGAGGAGTCAACTCGAGAGCCTCAGTGGTAGGCCTCTTTGTGCTCACTACCTTAGGAGGAGGAGCAATAGGAGGCTGTTGATGGAATTCTTAGCGAGAACACTTCTTTATATTGTACAAGTAGTACCATGGTCTTAGATATTCATTAGGAAGGTTTGTAATCTTAATCTTGGGCCTATGCCAAGGAGGAATCTTTAGATTCATGGGATAGCCACCAGGCTTTCTCATCTAGTATTCTTACTAGGAAAGGGGAGAGGATGGGGTAGTCTAGGAAGAGGTCTTTTTTCTTTACCTTTACGAGAAGAGGAGGGAGTCGTTATGGGCTTCTCCTCCTTCTTCAGGGAAGAGGGAGTAGATGGTGTAACCTTTTCTTTACCTTTGTGGGAAGGAGAAGGGGTCGGTGTGTACTTTCCTTTCTCTTTTGGAGAAGGGGTGGTCGTAAGTGCAGGTTCCTTCTCATCTCAGGAGGAGAAGGCAACCAGTTTTTTAGTTACAGGAAGGGTCAGGTTTGGCTCCCCTTTACCCCTAGTTTTATACTTCACATAGTTTTTGTAAAGTAGGTCCATCCTTGGTGGAAGCAAACCAACCGAAGAGGGCCAAAATTGATCCAATGAATACCCACCATGAGATACCAAAGGCTAATATCTAGTGTCATGCACTACATGTACAACACCCTCGTGGGAGAATTTTAGACACTTATGAATAATGGAGGCAACCCCATTCATGGAAGCTAGCCAAGGAATTCCTAGCTTTACTCTGAATAAATCTACCTCTAGAATAACATCAAGGACCATGTCAATAGTCCTAGATCCAATTAGTATGGATAGGGTGATCGAGCCATAAGGTTTTAGATTCATTCCATCATGGGTACAGATGGTAGATCATGTTTCTTCATACTTTTCTTTTTGCAATGAGTTCAAAACTAATGTTTCTTTGGTCATAAAATTCACACGGCTCACGGGGTCTATCAAGACTCTCATCACAATGTTACCATTGACACGGGCAAGAATGTAAAGAGGTAAAGGTTTGTTGTTTAAGGGTATATCTTGTGTTGTAAATGTAACATCCAACAAACTAATTGTGGGTGTAATAGTTGAAGTCACTATGACCATGTTTACATATGCCTCAGGTTGAGAAAAAAAATCAATGGGATCGATAACCATGTTTGTAGAATGCGACAGAAATGGGTTCGTGTATATCTTCAATTCACTATTATCTTTTTCCATTGACTTGCTAGTGTTTTATTTGTTCCCATTGAGACAAATAGTACCATCCTCGATGTGGTCTTGTATCTCATGATGCAACCACATACAATGTTTAGTATCATGTCCATTAACACGATGGTACTAACAGTAAGTACTCCCATCATACTAGTTAGGGTAAGGTTCCTTAATAGGATTAGGAGTCAAAAAAGTTATGATCTTATCATTCAACAACTTTTGTAAGATAGAGGTATAAGATTTTGATAACTTTGTGAACTTCTAGTTGTGTCTGAGGTCGTTCTCATTAGCGGCTACCACTACATTCACAATGGCTTTTCCCTTTCTAGAGATTGATATGGTGGATTTTCCTTTAGAATGGGAGTGTGAGGAAGATCCCCCAAACTGAGCAACTATCTATTTGTATTCTCGTAAGGTTACACACAAGTGTGCTAAAGAAAGATATTTCATAAGGGAAAAATTCTCTTGCCAAGGCCTTTATAAGTTCCCTATAAACACCTTTTGCACGTCAGAATCAAGTAGCTGATACAATATTTTTAAAAAAATCATTTGGTAATGCACTATAAAAACATTAATATTTTCACTATCTCCTTGCTTACATCAGACAAGATCTGAAAAGGTCATCTTCATCCAGATGTTTTCCTAGAACTGTCTAAGGAATTGATTAACAATTTGGTCAAACAAGAAGA